>JAABKJ010005934.1:0-22477 GCA_011634705.1 Andricus grossulariae | reverse complement strand
ATGTTATATTTCCCCTTTTGGTTAAAATTTTTTTTAGTTGAAAATTCAACTGTTTTCTTGAAAATTCTTCTTTTTGGGTTGAAAATTCAACTATTTTCGTATAAAATTTTTTCCTTGGTGGATTTTTTTTCAACTTAAAATTTAACTATTATATTGCAGGTGAAAATTCATTCTCCTTTGTTGAAAATTCATTTATTTTGTTGAAATTCCCTTTTTTGGTAGATAATTAAGATTCTGGCTTGAAAATTCATTGTTTTGGTTCAAAACTAAACTTTTTTTTATCAAAAATTCGTCTTTTTGGTACAAAATCAATCACTCCACTTGAAAATCAATCTTTTTTGTGAAACATTGCAATATTTTGTTGAAAAATTTAAGTGATTTGTTGCAAATTTTTGTTTAATAAAATTCAACTATTTAGTAAAAATGTATGTATTTAGTTAAAAATGTATCCTTTTGTACAAGATTAACGTTCTTGCTTGAAATATCATATTATTTGGTTGAAAATTCGTTTTTTTTTGTTGGTTGCAATTTCATTTTTTGTTTACTGAGAATTGACATATTCTATCTTTGATTGCATATTTATCTTTTTAGTTGCGAATTCCACTAATTAATTGAAAATTTAACTATTTTTTTACAAATTCGTTTGCTTATAGTAAAAAAACATTTTTTTAAATTGAAAAAGTGAAATTTCTATTTTTGGTTAAAATTTTTGTTTAGTTGAAAATGCAACTATTTGGCTGAACATTTGTGTATTTTGTTGACAATTTAATTTTTCGTAGAAAATAATTCTTCTCGGTAGAAAATAAATGTTTCTGGTTGAACATTAATGTTTTTGGTTTAAAATTCATCTCTGCAGTTAAAAATTTAACTACTTTGTTGAAAAAATCGTTTTTTTTTGTTGTTGAAACTTGATTTCTACACTGAAGATTGAACTTCTCAAGTTAAATATATTCATAATTTTGATTAAAAATTCATTTATTTTATTAAAAATTTAACTGTTCTGTTGAAAAACAATGTTTGGTATTAAAAATTCAACTACTTTGGTAGAAAATTCAACTATTTGGTAGAAAATTAATATACTTAGAAAAAATTCGTCTTTTTTGATAAAAATAATTTTACTTTGTGCAACATTCAACATTTTGGTAACAAATTTTTTTTTAAATATTCTTCATTGTAGTTGAGAATTAATATTTTTGGTTGGATATTGAACTATTTTGTTAAAAAATCGTCGTTTTTTGGTTAAAAACTAATTTTCAATTGATTCCCGTTTAAGATTCATTATTTTAGCTGCAAAGTTATTTCTTTAAATGAAAATGGTGCTATTTGGTTGAAAATTTGTTCTTCTCTTTATTGAAAATTAATTTTTCAACTGAAAGTATAACTATTTCAGGAAAAGATTCATCATTTTAGTTGAAAATTCATCGCTTTGGTTGTAAATTCAACTATTTTGTTGAAAATTCGTTTTTTTTTACCGAAAATTAATTGTTCCTCTTACAATTGAACTAATACTTTTTGGTTCAATATTTTCGTGAGTCTAATTTAAGCGGAGTAATCCACTATAATTTGATGTAATGAAGCATAATCCGAGTTGTTTCCTCCGCGAAAAATGCAAAGGTTTCGTGTGTCCCGCTTTGCCCCACTTCACGGTATTCTCGAAAACAAGATCATTCTATTGCCTGAGTTCTGGAATTGAATCTCTCGATGTTTCTTACTAATTCAACATCTAGTCGTCAAATCTGAAAACCAGCTTCATTATGGTGATTACATACATCCAGGATGGAAACAGCCCTCTGGACAAGCAATAAAAAATGGTGCGATGGGAAAATAAGACTCGCGTGTCCACTCGCCTTGAGAGTTGGTCGAATGGTAGAAGCGCTACCGATTCATCTTGAAGATAGTATCGTATAGACAGTAGTCAGGCAGCCGCGGAAAAGAGGTTCCAATGCAATGGCTACCAGGGACAGATGAAGTCGTTCTCCAACCTTACCCCGTGTTCGATGCCGTCGTAACCGTGTAACGATGCAACAGTACATGCGTGCGTAAATCCTCTGCGCGACGAGCCGTTAATGTCCGGCGGTCGAGGATTTATGAAATTCCGGACTATCGTATTCGTATAACTAACTTGTATATAAATACGTCCAGCTTCAATCCCCGGGGCCAAAAGGATAAAAATCCCTCAGGACAAGAAATTATCACGGACGTATTCCAACCATATATTCATGGATACTAAGAACAGATGTAGTAGAACTAAGCAACTTTTAAAATCAAAACTGAAAATTGAATTAATAATTTGACTTGTTCCAATGACAGAGGTTGTATTGCGGAACAAACATATTGCAAAGACCTGAGGGAAGTTGATTCTGAACATTCGGATGTTCGTCATCCGAGATAGAACCTTACAGTTTGCATACTTCTAAATAGAACATTTTTATTTAAGCGCGACACCTCCCTCCGTAGCTCGAACATTGTTATTTTAGTATGTTCAAACTATAGATGGAGGTGTCCTGTCTCATATTTATAGTTCATTAAACATTGATGAATGATACTGTCAAATGGGGCCACTTTGAACAGCATGCTAACTAAGGACATTCCTGAATTGATGGTTTAAATTACTCAAGGTGGTTTGTTTTAGCCAGAATATAGTTTCAGTTGAGGCTTGAACTGATTCCAGTTTCTTGGAACAGTTTTAGGTAATTTATCCTATCAATTTAGGGAATTCACGGATGTCCGACTTTACCCCACATGTCTGAAGTTACCCCGTTTGACTACAACCACAAGAATTCCAGTCTATCCAAGTTTATCTTCTTGGAATCCACAATCACAACTATCTTATTGAATCTTATTTTCTCTATCCAAGTCTTTTCTCTTTTCAATCCAAAGTCCTTTTCTGTTTTCCGCCCATCCACATCAATCCCCTTTTCTCTCCATCAATCACAATATTTTAAAACTTAGCCTTGCTAATGAAGTCTATACTTTGCTCATCGGATTTCCTTTTCCAATCTACAATCTTGCCTATCTTCTGTGATTCTCGACATTTTATTAAATTCAAGCCAATTTTAAACCTATCGACATCAATTCTGTTTAAGCCTTGTCTTTCTAAGTATATCCTCCGTTCATCCATTACTATCCCTTTTTATCATTTGTGATCTTAATCTTTTTATCTCAGCCTGTTCTCAACTTATTTACGTTAATCCTTTCCTATCCTTCTGCAATCAACAATCACGTTCCCTTTCATCCCGGTTTATCTAAGTCTATCTTTCGCTCATCCATGTCTATCCTTTTCAATCCTCATACTGTTATCGATTATAGGTATCTTTTGCAATCTACAATCTGACATATCATTTCAAATTTTAGTATTTTCAACCAAATTTATTCACATCTATCCGTTTCCAATCTACAGTCACACCTGTCTCATTCAATCATAGTTTTTCTATCCAAGTTTTTTAGCTATTCAATCAAAAATCCTACTCTATTTTCCGTCTATCCACACCAATCCTTTTTTCTCTATATCAATCACAATATTTTGAAATTTAGTCTCACGAACCAAGTCTATATTCGGCTTGTCGTCTATTCATTTTCAACCTAGAATCACGCCTATTATTTTAATTCTTGCCATTTTATTTGAGCCAATTCTGAGCCTGTGCACGTCAATCTTTTTCAATACTAGTCTTCCTAAGCCTACTCTTTATTCATCCATGCATGTCCCCTTCTATCCTTTTGGCAGTCTTTATCTTCATTATGTTAAGCAATCTATGATCACAACAATCCTAGTGTATATAAGTCTATCGTGAACTCGACCATGTCTATTCTTTTTATCCTTGATATTTTTGTTTTAGCTTTTTTTTTTAATCTACAATCTGACCTATCCTTGTGGATTTAAGTCCTTTTATCTCATTTTATTTTCCAATTATGATTGTCTATTCTTTAACAATCCACAATCGCGCTTATCTTTTGTGATTCCTGCCATTCTATTCAAGGCAATTCTGAGCATTTCCACGTTAACCTTTTTCTAAAATCCTGCCTATTCCTTTTCAATCCTAGGATTTTGATCCACGTCTCTTCTTCAAGGTACAATTTGGTCTATCCTATAAAATCTTAGTCTTTCTATTCAAGTCTATCGAAGTCTATTCAAGTCTATCCAAGTCTATCCTTCTGCATCCTTTTCCAATCTACAATCACACCTATCTTTCAAATCTTATTTTTTTATACAAGACTTTTCCTTTTGCAATAAAAAAACGTGTTTCTGTTTTCAGCCTAGAAACACCAATCTCTTATCTTTACATCAATAAAGCTCTTTTGAAACTTAGTATTACTAACCAAGTCTATACTCTTCTTATCGTCTATCCTATTTCAATATACAATCGCGATTATCTTTTGTAATTATTGCTACTTTATTCAAGTCAATTCTGAGTTGTCTACATCAATCCTTTTTAATACCAATCTTTCTAAGTTTATCCTCCGTTTATCGTGTCTAGCCCTTTCTATACATTTGACAATTTAGAATCCTGCTTACCCCTCTTTAATTCTAGGATTTTGATTCACGTCTCTCCTTCAAAGTACAATTTAGCCTATCCTATCTAATCTTATTCTTTCTATCTAAGTCTATCCAAGTCTATCCAAGTCTATTCACGTCTATCCAAGTCTATCCAAGACTATCCAAGTCTATCCTTCTGCATCCTCTTCCAATCCACAATCACACCTTTCTTATTAAATCTAAATTTTTTTTATCCAAGACTTTTACCTTTCCCATCAAAAAACCTGTTTCTGTTTTTAGCCTAGCAACATCATTCTCTCATATTTACATCAATAAACCTTTTTCGAAACTTAATCTTACTAATCAAGTCTATACTCTTCTTATCGTCTATCCTATTTCAATCTACAATCGCGCTTATCTTTTTTAATTCTTGCTACTTTATTCAAGTCAATTATAGGCTTGTCCTCGTCAATCCTTTTCAATACCAATCTTTCTAAGCCTATCCTCCGTTCATCGTGTCTATCCCTTTCTATACATTTTGCAATTCAGAATCCTGCCTGCCCCTTCTAATCCTAACATTTTGATCAAAGTCTTCGTTCAATCTATAATCTGCCCTATCCATATGCATCTTGGTTTTTCTATCCAAGTCTATTCTCCACTTGCTTATGTCTATCCTTTTCAATCAATTTTCAATAAACAGTCATGTTCCTTTTTAGTCTATGTTACTGTATCTAACTCAATACTCAGTCTATCTATGTCAATCCTATTCAGTTTTCTTCCTAAACACCCAAATCCTTTATTCCCTTTTTCAATCTAGAATCATAAAAATATCGGTCTATCTAAGTCTATCCGCTGCTCATCTGTGTCTGTTTGCTTTTATCCAGATACTATTTCCTAAGTCTCTTTTTCAATCTACAATCTGACCAAGCTTTATACATTTTGAGTCTTTCTATCGAAGTCTTTTCTATCACAATCCTTTATCCTCTTCATCAATCATAATATTTTGAATCGTGCCTACCGTTCGTACTTCTTGCTATTCATCTAAGCTAATCCTAAGCCTATTTAAGTCAGTCCTTTTTGATCCCAGTCTTTCCAAGACCATTCTCCCTTCATCTAGGTCTATCGATTTCTATCCTTTTGGCAAGCTAAGCTCCTGCCAATACCTTCCAATTGTTTGAATTTTGTCTTTCTATCCAGCTTTATTCTCTTCTTGTCCATGTCCATTATTTTCTGTCCTTTCCAAATCTTCAATCGTGCTTATCTTTCGTGATCTCTGTAATTGTATCCAAGTCAATCCTCATCCTTTCTAGGTTAATTTAAACTCTCCTTTTCAATCCTTCCCAATCCTTTTACAATCAAGAATGCCGCTAATCTTTTTTATTCCTTCTGATTTTAGTCAAGTCAATCCTTCGTGATCGAAGTAAATCTATTTCGTTTTTGAAAAATGTTGTTTAGTCTTTCTATGTCGAAGTCTTTTCTCCACTTATCCACTTCTATCCTTTCCTTCTATCCTTCTATCCTTCTATCCTTCTATCCTTCTATCCTTCTATCCTTCTATCCTTCTATCCTTCTATCCTTTTCTATCACTAGTATTTCATCCAAGCCTATTCAGAAACTATTCATCTCCATTGTTTTTCTATCCTCCGCCTATCCACATCAATATTTTTTCTCTTCATTTAATTCATATTCTTCAATCCAAGTCGTTTCTCTACTAATCCATGCATATCCATTTCTTTCTAATTTAGTTTATTTTCGGACCTATGGTTTTGGACTTGCATATTTGAGCTTTATATTCTTGGAATTTACTTTTTCGCTCTAAAGTTTTGGACTTACTATCTGAAGCTTATTGTTTTTGCCATAAATCTTGATACTCTGATACATCCCACATTTCTTTAATTCAATGGTATTCTCTTCTGAATGCAAATCTCGAGTTTCGAAAGCAATTACGAACATTTAATACGAAAAAATGAGGTGTCCGATGTCAGAACGCCCCACGAATTCTAATAACACCCTCCCCACCTACTATCCGAGATTTATGGTTCCTTGGGATGGTATTAATCCCCATACATACGATTCGCCGTGTCTTCTTGTGCTTCGCCCACGCAGAAATTCGAATTCTCCCAAGCGCAGCGTGTAATTACTAATTGTTATAGACGCACACGCGCGCCAAGTGTAAATTTAACACGTCCTCCGCATCCTCAATAAATATCCCCGCTGATATCACGCAATTGTGTGTGTGTTATCGGCACGTAATGTAATTACGGTGCGACAATGCGGATGCGATTTGTCGCACTGTTGCGAGGTGGGTATGAATAAGTGTGTGGGTTTGTTGTCCCCACAAGCTCACAATGTTGCTTTATATGTGTGTGTGTGTGTGTGTGTGTTTGTGACTGTGATATTGTGTAGCTTGCCTTACGATTCTATCTGACCAGAATGTGGGCAATCTTGCTGATAAGAGTTGGCTGAGAAATAGGCACAAGAGATCCCCCGTGGTGTACCTTGTTTAGAGACGATTACGCAAATTATGTATCATTGGATTTTTCATGCAGTTTCTATGCAATTCTAAAGATTTATCAAAAGAGGTTGTCAGATTATGTTTTGATAGCAGCTTTATGATTCTAGGATAGACTTTAATTGTAGAATGTTGACATTGAATAATAAAGACATTTTTGGAAAGAAAAGGATAGAGATTTTCTATCCGTATCTATCGTTTTATCCACGTTAATTTTTTTTTATATAAGTCAGAAAAAGTAATGAGTCATTCAATTATTTAATTAGCTCTGGATTATCAATGGTTGAATGAAGAGAAAAAACTGGATGGAAAAAACTACTTTAAACCGCCCAGTGAGGGGGGGGGGGCGCTAACGGGTTTTGTGAAGATTTGTGAAGTATAGGGGATAGGGTCTAATGTAGAATGTGGCATCACACATGGAAAATATAAATATGACTGATAATTTTCGAAATGTTTAAAAAAAATGGCGATTAGTGATTTCATTTTATAAGTAAAGCGTCTATATATAGACTTTATACCCTTTTCCCTATTCCTTCTTTGACTCTTTTTTTTTAACAATTTCTCTTTCGTCCTCTGTTTTCAAGAAACTTTCCCTCTTTCTCCTTTTGCTGGTTTATTCGAAAATCGAACGATTTTTTGTTGCAAGTTAATTCTTTTAAATTGAAAAGTATAATAATATATTTTTAATCTAGAATCCATCTCCTTTTGGGTAAACCATCTACTATTTGAATTGGAAATTTAACTATTTGCTTAAAAATTCATTTTGTTTTAAATTAATTCTTTTAACCGAAAATTTAACCATTCCATTATTGGGTGAATTGGATCGTTTTCAGTTTCAATTTTAATTATTTTGTTCAATCTGCCTTATAGAAAATTTAACTGCTTGATTTAAAGTTGAACCACTTTATGAAAATTTTATCTTTTTAGTTGAAGAATAATCTTTCTCTTTCAATTATTATTATTTTTTTTAAATAAATTTTTCAACTGTTTCGTTACATCTTTTGTTTCCAGTGTGTAAATTCAACTAGTTTGTAGAAAATTGGTTTTCTTTGCTGAAAAATTTCAATTATTTTCAAGAATTTGAATTTTTGGGTGGAAAATTCAACTGTTTTGTAGAAAATGTGTCTTTTTGGTTTAAGAATTAAACTGTTTTGTTGAAAATTCGTCTTCTTGGATCAAAAATTCTAAAACAATTTAGCGGAAAGTTCAACTATTTGGTTAAAAATAAACTTTTTGTTGAAAATTTAAATTTTTTAAAGAAAATCTACCAATTTCATCGATAATTAAACCATTTTCTTGAAAATCAACTATTTTGTTTAATAATTGTCTTTTTGGTTTGAAAATTGAACTGTTTTTTTGAAAATTTGTCTTCTTGAATTAAGAATTCTAAAAATATTTGCTTTGAAAATTCAATAATTTGGTCAAAAAAAAAATTTATTTGAGTGCAAAATCTTTCTCGATTAAATATATAATTCTTTCGTTTATAATTTGTGTTTATTGTTTGAAAATCTTTTCTGGTTGAAAATTCAACTGTTTTGTAGAAAATGCGTCTTTTTGATTAAGGAATTGAACTGTTTTGTTGAAAATTCGTCTTCTTGGATTAAAAATTCTACAACTATTTGGTGGGCGATTTAACTATTTGGTTTAAAATAAACTTGTTTTTAAAAATTTAACAAATTCTAAGAAAATCTACCAATTCGATCGATAATTTAACTATTTTCTTGAAAATCAACTATTTTTTGGAATAATCGTCTTTTTGGTTTAAAAATTGAACTGTCATGTTGAAAATTCGTCTTCTTGAATTAAAAATTCTACAAATAATTGGTTGAAAATTCATATACTTGATTAATTATGAACTTTTTGTAAAATATTAAAAAATGTTGTAGGAAATTCAGCTATTGACTTGACAATTAAACTAATTCCGTAAAAATTAACTTTTTGGTTTAAAATTCATATTTTCTGGTTAAAAATTCAGCTGTTTTCTAGAGTTCGTCTTTTTGCTTAGAAAATTCAATAATTTGGTTAAAATTTTTTTTTTATTTCAGTGCAAAATCTTTCTCGATTAAAAATATAACTCTTTCGTTCGAAATTTGTTTTCATTGTTTGAAAATCTTTTCTGCTAGAGGATTCAACTATTTTGTTGAAAGTTCGTCTTTTTTGGTTGAATGGAACTGTTTCTGATTTTGAATTAAAATATTTGCTTGGTTAAAACATTAACTAGTAAATATTTTGTTGAGTATTCAAATTTTTGATAGTTTTTTATTGATCATTAAAATATTTTTTTGGTTGAAAATAACACTATTTTGTTAAAACTGCAACTGTTTTTGTTTGGAGTGTAATCTTTCACGTTTAACAATTCAAAAATTTGCTTACATTTTTGTAGCTTTAATTTTTTGTGGCAAGTAGTTGTAGGTTGGAAATTAGACTACTTGTTAAAAAATTCTCCTATTTCTTTTTTTTGAAATGCATCTCTTTTATTTGAAAAATTAACTATTCTGTTGTAAATTGAACTATTTGGTTGATAATACTTTTTTTTTAATCAACTATTGAGTTTAAAATTCATCTTTGTAGGTCAAAAATTAAACCATGTGGTTACAAATTCAACTAGTTTGTTAAAAATTCAATTATTTTGAATGAAAGTCATATTTTTGTTCACAAATTCAACTTCATTGCTCAAAATCGACTTTTTGTATTCAATTTTTCTTTTTCGTATAAAAGTTCTTGGTTGAAAATTCAACTTCTTTGTAAAAAATTCGTCTTTTTGGCTTAAAGATACAACGAATTGGTTAAAAAGGAAACTGTGATTGAAGTTATTTCTTTTTTGTTTGAAAATTCGAGCAGCTTATTCAAAATTTATCTCATTAAAAATATTTTGTTTGTATGCTTTTTGTTTCATTTGATGCGCTTATAAAATAATATTTCAACAAAATTTTGACTTGAAAGGGGGTGGGGGACAAATGAGAAGGATGGAAACAAATAAAAAAAATAATTTTTAACAAAGGAGTCCAACTTTCAGCCAAATAGTTGAATTTCAATAAAAAATATGAATTCTCAACAAAAAATGTAGTACTTCATACAAATAGTGGTAAGCACAGCAGGACAGTAAAAACCCGAAAAACCAAGTTATAAACCGTAAATTCCAAAAAAGCTAATGCCCAAAACCATAGGTCCCAAAATATAAGGTTCGACACGATAACGCTCAAAACATGAAACCCCAAAATCGTGAGTCCCAATAAAATATACGACCCAAAATAATTTTACTTGCCTTGCGTCTCATTTATTTTTACGAAACAAAATTTTTAAGAAATCTATATATATATATATAAAAGATCTAATTTGATTGCATTTTATGTATTCGCACTGAGCGATATTAATGGGCCCAACTGGAGAGTTTTACATGATGATTTTGTGAAGCTCTTCGCCTGGGGTGATTGCTAGAGAGATTGATCAGCGAACTGGTTCGAAGTGGTGTCGGAGAGTATAAAGGGACTAGAATCGAGTCTCGCTGACCCCGAAAGGGATTTGGCTTAATGGTAGAATAATAATATTGATAATAATAATAATCATAAATGATAATTAAAGAGCGATGAAAATGGCTATCAACGAGAGTTCAAAAGTAACGCTTTTAGAGCATTGGACGTGATTTACGTTTCAGTGGCTCTGATTGTAACTGGTAGCATGTGTGTGTGTCAGTGTGTGTGTGTGTGTGTGTGTGTCAGTGTGTGTGTGTGTGTGTGTGTGTGTTTGTGTTTGCGTTTGTATTTGTGTGAATTTGTGGTGATCGTACATTACCAAGTGCGTAAAGTTTCTGAAGACAGGGACAACGACGAGGATATGGGCGCAAGATCAATTAGCAATTAAGGTCTCAGGTGACACGATCGTTAGTCTATCTTCAGAGCTAACCTTCTTTGCTAACGGGCGCCACTTGCCAATGTCTCTTGAGAATCTGGCACACGTTCAGAAAATTTTACTTTTTTATTCAGAACAAATTACAGCAGTGAAAAAATAGGGTAGGGGAAACCTTCCTACAGTGGATAACGCCGCCTACAGTGGATAATTATTAATAAAGAGCACAAATAAATGGAAAATAATTAATTTTAATTGAAATTTATGAATATGTATAGTGCCTGAACTGTTAATTAAATTAAATTAATAATTTCAGATATATTAGTATTTTTAATCGATAAATATTTACTGTAGTTTTCCATATCGAATTTAGGGAGGTTTCCCCTATAATGTCACTTGTGTTATACATTATTATTTATTAATGAAAAAGACTGAAATTCTGCTGAATTATTAATATTTAATTAACCTTTGTCTGAAATCTTCTCAAACAAGGTACATGATTTTTTTTAACCAAATAGTTGAATTCTAATTAAAAAGAAAAGTTGCATTTACAATCAACTAGTTAGTTTCAAGCAAAAGAAACGAGTTTTCAACAAAAAATTTGAATTTATACCCTCATAATTGTATTATCCAACGAAAAAGATTGAACTTCAATTAAAAATAATTGAATTTTCAACCAGATAGTTGTATCTTAAAGCCAAAAAGACGAATTTTTAAGAAGACGTTTGAATTTTCAGCCAAAAACTTTTCGACCAAAAGAAATTAATTTTTCGAGAATTTGTTGAATTTTCGAACAAATAGTTAAACTTTTAACCAATAGGATGAATTTTCAACTTAATAGTTGAATTTTCAAAAAAAAAGTTAACTTTCATCCTCAAATTCAATCAAATTTTTAAACAAAAAAGATTAAAATTCAACCAAAAACAGTTGCGTTTTTTACCAAATATTTGAATCTTGAATCCAAAAAGACGAATTTTTCAAAAGACCGTCGAATTTTCATCCCAGAATTTTTCTACCAAAAAGATCAATTTTTAATTCAACACGATGAATTTTCTAGCAAAAAAAAAGTTTTAACAAAACAGTTAAATTTTTTACAAAAAAAAAAATTGAATTTGAAAGGAACTAATTGAATTTTCAAAAAAATTAATCATCAACCAAACGGTTGAATTGATACCCAAATTGTTAATATTTCAAGCAAAAGGGACGAATTTATAGCAAAACAGTCCAATTTTTTACCAAAAGAGATAGATTTTTGACAAGCTTTTTGAATTTTCAACAAAATAGTTGAATTAAAAAAAAGAGGATTAAAATTCAACGAAAAACTGTTGCATTTTCCAAATAGATGAATGTTCAATCGAAAAAAAGTGATTTTAACCAAATAGCTTAATTTTTAACTAAACAAAAAAAATGTTTAATCAAATATGGAATAGTTAAATTTTCGGTTGAAAAAGATGTTGCAACTAAAAAAGTATAATAATAATATGAAATATAGTAATAATAAGAAATTTGCAAGCTACATTGACAAGTCTTGAACAACAAAAAATATATTTTTTATAAGGCATTCCTACTTTCAATCAAATAGTTGAATTTGCAATAAAAAGTATGGATTTATAAAAAAAATATAGTAGTCTATAAGTTAATCAAAAAATGTCATTTATAAATCAAAGATAATTAAATGTAATGAAAAAAGATACATTTTCAACAAAAAATGCATCAACTGATATTTCAACCAAAAAAATTTCTGATTTAAATTTACAAAAGTTGAGTTCTTAAATCAAAAAGTGGAATTTTCAAGTAGAGTTAAGTTGTGGAATTTTGATGAAATTGCTACTAACATAGACAAATTTTGACAAAAATACATGAATTTTCTAAAAAAATGATTGAATTTTAAATTAAAAACGATTGATTTTTGTCCAAAAATGTAATAGGAAAATATACAGTTTAATAAATTAATTGAAAAACAAAACATTAATGTTTAATGAAATTGTTAATTAATCATATTTATTATACAAACTCATTATAATAGTCAAGTAATTAATTCCACCAAGTACTTTAATTTTTAATCGAAAAAGACGAATTTTCAACCAGAAAAGACGAATTTTTAACAATAGATTTGAATCATTTAAAATTTTTTAAATTGATATTTTTTTAATAATCAATGAAAATATTTATATTAATAACATTTTCTAAAGTTTATTCATTTTTATTTATTAAAAAATATATAATTTAAATCTAAATGATCAATCAACCTTGGAAGATTAATTTACAAGCGAATAGTTGCATTTTTATCCAAAAAGATGAAATTTCTACTAAAATATACGAATATTCAAGAGTTAAATTTTCAGTGAAAAAATTAATTTCCATCCTGAAAAAAAAGGATTTTCAACAAAATACTGAAATGTTGAACTAATAAAATGAATTTAACCTTCAAACAAATAGTTGAATTTAAAACAAAAAAGATGAATTCTCAAACGCAAAATGTAATAGTTTAATTTCCAAATAAAAGCGATAAATTTCAGGCCAAAAATGAAACAGTTAAAGTTTCAATCAAGGAAACTAAATTAAATTAAAAAAAAAAGAAAAAAAAAAAAAAACGAATTTTCGACAAAGTGATTCAACTTTTAATCAACTAGTTGAATTTTTAACCAAAAAATGCTACATTTTTGAAGAAAAATGCAATAGTTCAATTTTCAGTTTACAAAAATTATTTAAAAAATAAAAAATAAATAAACTACTTTTAAAGAAAATAGTTCAATCTTCAACTAATATATTGAATTCATAACGAAGTGGTTCAACTTTCAAGCGACTAGTTAAATTTTCGATTAAAATGGAAGAATTTTTAACAAAATAATCAAATTTTTAACGTCATAGTAGATTTTTTAACCAGAGAAGATAATTTTTAAACAAAAAATATCATAGTAGACTTTTCAATTGAAAAGAATGAACTTTTAACCAAAAATAAAATGGTTAATTTTTCATAACTATTATACAAACTAATTTTAATAGTCAAAGAATTAATTAGTCTTGAACTAATAAGACGAATTTTAACAAGGTAGTTCAACCTTCCACCGAGTACTTTAATTTTCAATAAAAAAGACAAATTTTCAACCAAAAAAGACGAATTTTTAACAATATATTTGAATCATTTAAAATTTTCGAAATTAATATTTTTCATAATCAATGAAAATATTTATATTAATAAAAATTTTTAAAGTTTATTTATTTTTATTTATTAAAAAATATAAAATTTATATCTGAATGATCAATCAACCTTGGAAGATTAATTTAGAAGCAAATAGTTGCACTTTTATCCAAAAAGATGAAATCTCTACTCAAATATACGAATTTTCAAGAGTTAAATTTTCAGTTAAAAAATTCATTTTTAACCCGAAAAAAAAGGATTTTCAACAAAATAGTCAAATGTTAAACTAATAAAATGAATTGAGAACAAAGAAACTGTACCTTCAAACACATAGTTGAATTTGGTATAGTTGAACTTTCAATCAAGGAAACTAAATTGAAAAAAAAAAAAAAAAAAACGAATTTTCGACAAAGTGGTTCAAATTTTCATCAACTAGTTGAATTTTTAACCGAGAAAATAGTTCAATTTTCAATTTACAAAAATTATAAAAAAACGACTTTTAAAGAAAATAGTTGAATCTTCAACTAATATAATGAATTCATTACCAAGTGGTTCAACTTTCAACCAAGTAGTTACATTTCCGACCAAAACGGCAGAATTTTTAACACAATAATAAAATTTTCAACTTTATAGTAGAATTTTTATCCAGAGAAGATTATTTCTGAACATAAAATATAAAAGTAGACTTTTCAATCGAAAAGGATGAACTTTCAACCAAAAATAGTTTCTTTTTCATGAATTTATATTAATTCAATTTGCATTAAATCGAAAAAATAAAACAAAAAAGAGAAAAAAAGGAAATTTTTTTAAAAAGGGAGAAATAGGTGAATCGGGAAAAGAGGTGAATAGGGAAAAAATGTGTTTGAATTACCCTTCCTACTCTCTGCATACATGTTTAAAGGCTTACATTCTGCGCAATTAAAACGACCATCTAATTGCGATTATTATCATTATCCCACACAAATTATCTACTTAATACTTATAACTTAAGTCACCTAATGAGAATGATATTTTACTCTAAATTACTTAATGAACGCACTGAACTTTCTAGTGGCTGAACTTCCACTCTTTAGAAATTCAGTAAACCACAAGATGAAAATTGCGAAAATCGCATAGAATTGGTATTAAAGAAACTTTCTCGCATATCACTCTAATCTTATAAATTGAAAGCATAAGGCACATGTTAAGTTAACTGAAATTCCATAATCAATAGTTTTTCAAGAGCCTCATACGGAAATATGTGAAAGTTCTGAAAAAAAATATTGGCGAGATATTGAAAGTTAATTAATTAATTATTTTCTTGATAAGTTGGAAAAGAAATAGTAAACAAATATACCGATTGCCCGCCAATCACGTGTAAACTTTTTGATAAAAAGAAAAGAATTTTCTATAAAATAAGACAAATAACAAACAAGAATTTGCGACAAGAAAAAAATAATTTTGAGCAAAATAGTTTAAGTTTCAATCTGATAATATATTTTTTTTCAACCAAATAGTTGAGCTGCAACAAAAAAAGACGAATTTTGAACAAAATAATTAGATTTTTAACCAAATTGTTGAATTTCAAGTTTAATTTTGAACTCGAAAATATCAATTTTCAACCAAGAGGTGAATTTTCAACCATACAATTATATTTTCTGCAAAAATAAGAGAATATTCAACCTAAATAGATGAATATTTCAGAAAGCGGATGAATTTTCTAGGAAAAAATATGAACATTTAACCAAAAATGGAATAGTTGAATTTTCGGTTCAAAAAATTAATTTTCAAGCAAAAGAAATGATTTTAGAAAAAAATAGGTAAATTTTCAATAAAATAGTTCAATCTTCAATTAATAAAATGGATTTTTGATAAAAATATTGAATTTGTAACCAAACAGTTGCATTTTCAAAAAGTGAGTTAGATGTTTAATAAAATACTTGAACTTTCAACCAAAACGTCAATTTTTAATCCGACAATTGATTTTTCTATAAAAAAAGACAAATAAAAACCCAGTTAAATTTGCAAAAAAAAAATTATTATTTCTAGCGAAATAGTTGAACTTTCAATCTACTAATATGTTTTTTTAACCAAATAGTTGGCTGGAACGAAGAAGACGAATTTTCAACAAAATAATTAGAGTTTTAACCGCAATGTTGAATTTCCAAGCAAAAAATGTAAATTCTTTTTAAAAAAGTTGAATTTTGAAGTCGAAAATATAAATTTTTAACCCAGAAGTTAATTTTCAACCATAAAATTGAATTTTCTACAAAAATAAGAGAATACTTAACCCAAATAGACGATTTTTAAAGCAAACAGTTGAATTTTCAAGATAAAAATATGAATTTTCAACCAAAATTGGAATAATTAAATTTTCGGTTAAAAAAATTATTTTTCGAGCAAAAAAATGAATTAAAAAAAGTAGGTAAATTTTCCTTAAAATAGTTCAATCTTCAATTATTAAGATGGATTTTTAATAGAATTATTGAATTTGTAACCAAACAGTTGCATGTTAAACAAGTAAGTTAAATGTTTAATAGAATACTTGAGCTTTCAACCAAAACGTTAATTTTTAACCCAACAATGGAATTTTCTATCATAAAAGACAAATAACAAACCAGTTGAATTTTCGACAATAAAAAATAATTTTCAGCAAGATAGTTGAACTTTCAATTCAATAATATGTTTTTTCAACCAAATAGTTGAGCTGGAACAAAAAAAGACGAATTTTTAACATAATAATTAGATTTTTAACCACATTGTTGAATTTTCAAGCCAAAAAGACGAATTCTTTACATAAACGTTGAATTTTGAACACGAAA
The DNA here is from genome assembly GCA_011634705.1 of Andricus grossulariae. Taxonomy (NCBI): domain Eukaryota; kingdom Metazoa; phylum Arthropoda; class Insecta; order Hymenoptera; family Cynipidae; genus Andricus; species Andricus grossulariae. The sequence goes on along the minus strand of JAABKJ010005934.1, from coordinate 5,702 downwards.
ATATCAATTTTCAATCAAGAAGTTAATTTTCAAGCATAAAATTAAATCTTATACCAAAACAAGAGAATATTCAACCGAAATTGACGAATTCTTAATAAAACAGTTGAATTTTCAAGACAAAAATATGAATTTTCAACCGAAAATGGAATAGTCAAATTTTCGATTCCAAAAATTGATTTGCAAGTAAAAAAATGAATTTAAAAAAAAATAGGTTGGACTTTCAATCTAATAATATATTTTTTCAACCAAATAGTTGAGGTGGAACAGAAAAATACGAGTTTTCAACAAAATAATGAAAGTTTTAACCGCATTGTTGAATTTTCAAGCAAAAAATGTAAATTCTCTACAAAAAAGTTGAATTTTGAAGTCGAAAATATAAGTTTTTAACCCAGAAGTTAATTTTCAACCATGCAATTAAATTTTCCACAAAAATAAGAGAATATTTAACCCAAATGGACGAATTTTTAAGAAAACAGTTGAATTTTCAAAAAAAAAAAAATAATTTTTAACCAAAAATGTAATAGTTAAATTTTCGGTTGAAAAATTATTTTCCAAGCAAAAAAATTAATTAAAAAAAAGGTAAAGTTTAATTAAAATAGTTCACTCTTCAATTAATAAAATGGATTTTGATTAAAATTATTGAATTTGTAACCAAACAGTTGCATTTTCAAAAAGTGAGTTGAATGTTCAATCAAATACTTGAACTTTCAACCAAAACGTTAATTTTCAACCCAAAATTGAATTTTTCTGCAAAATAAGAGAATTTTTAATAAAACAGTCGAATTTTCAAGCAAAAAGATGAATTTCAGCCCGAAAATATGAATTATGAATCAAAAACTTGATTTTCAACGAATTAGTTGAATTTTCAACTAAGAGCGATCAATTTGCAACCAAAAATGGAATAGTTGAATTATAAGTTCAAAATTTTTAATTTACAAAATATTCGATTTTTAACAAAGAAGACAAGTTTTCAACTAAATAGTTGAATTTCCAATTAAAAACAATTAACTTTGAACCAACAATGGAGTAGTTAAATATTTAGTTAAAAATATTATTTCCGAACGACAAAAAAAAATCTATTTTTCAACGAATTTGTTGAATATCCAACCAATAAAGTGAATTTTAAACGCAGTTGAATATCTAAATAAATTTTCAACGAAGTAGTTGGATTTCCAACGAAAAAATATCAATTTTGTACAAAATATAAAGCATTTCAATTTTCAATTAAAAAATTGAATTTTCAACAAGATAAACAATTTTTAAAAAACTAGTTAAATATTCAACCACGAAAATTATTTTTGTAACAAAGTAGTTAAATTTTCAACCAAGTAGTTGAATTTTGAATACAAAAAATATTACTTTCAACTAAAAACCACCAATTTTGAGCAAAAAATTGAATAGTTAAACTTTCAGCCATGAAAATTCATTTTCAATGAAAAAAAGTATAAAGGAACAGTTGAATTATCAACAAAAATTTTCAATCTTCAGCCATTACAATAAATATTTAACACAAGTAAAATTTGAACCAATTAGTTTAAATTTCAACCAAAAAGATGAATTTAAAAAAAGGACAAATTTTCAAATAAAGACATGAATTTTCAACTCAAAATTGTTAATTTTGAACCAAAAATGGTATAGTTAAATTTTCAGTTACAAAAATTAATTTTTAGCAAAAAGAAGCGAAATTTTGAAAAATTAGTTCAATATTCAGCCAATAAAATTAATTTGTATCAAAGTAGTTCATCTTGCAACCAAGCAGTTTAACTCGATACAAAATAGTTCAACCTTCAAACAATAAATTGAATTTTTAACAAAAGTGAACCTTCAACCAAGCAGATTAATTTTCAACTAAGAAGATTCATTTTTCACGAAAAATACGATTTTTCATCCAAATATATGAATTTTCAACGAAGCAGATGGATTCTTAATTAAAAACTGTCAATTTGGAACCAAAAATGAAGTCGAATTTTCAGTTACAAAAATTAATTATCAACAAAAAGAAATTAATTTCGAAGAAATTAGTTGAATATTCCACCAAAAAAATAAAGTTGTAACAAAGTAGTTTAATTTTTAAGCCAGTAGTTGAATTTTTAACCAAAAAAGCTAAATTCTTGACGAAAAATGTAATAGTTTAAATGTCAACTAAACAAAGAAAAGAAATTCTCAGCCTAAAATAATATAGTTAAACTTTCATTCAAGAAAATTAATTATCAAGCACAGGAAAATAAAATTTCAACACAATAGTTAAGCTTAATCAATTAGTTGAATTTTTAAGAAAACAGACAAATTTTTAACAAAATATGTGAATTTTTAACCAAATAGTTCAATTTTTAATTTAAAAATATTTGTCTTGAACCAAAAATGGAGTAGTTCAATTTTTGTTTAATATACTAATTTTGGACAAGAAAAAACGAATTTGCAAGAAATTAGTTGAATTATCAACCAATAAAATTGATTTAACGAAGTAGTTCAATTTTAACCAAATAGTTGAATTTTTAACTTGAAAAAATAGGCCAACATTGGAATAGGTAAACTTTCAGATAAGCAAATTAATTTTCGAACAAAAAAATAAGAGTTTAAAAAAAAAGTTGAATTTTTTACAAAACAGTTGAATCTTCAAACAATAAAGTAAAGTTTTATCAAAGTTAAACATTTAACCAAGTGATTAGCGAAGAAACTCATGGAAATGAAAGTAAAAATAAAAGATGCGATAATTCTTTTTGAAACGTTTCGGTCACTGATTTGGACCCTCATAATTCAAAAAGCGGTTATTAAGTTTATCAAGTTTTTATTACGTAAAAATCAAACAGAAAGCAAAAAACTTGATTTAATAATAAATAATAAGTGGAAACGAATAAAAATATAAATAAATAAGGGCGAAAGTTGCGAAAACTGAACAACTGACCATTTGAATTTCAAATCTAGAAGATGGATTTCCAACCAAAAAGACGACTTTTCAACAAATAATACGAATTTTCGATGCAAAACTGTTAATATTTAACAAAAAATGAAGTAGTTGAATATTCAGATTGAAAAAAAAATTTTAAAAATAAAAAATTAGTCGAAACTTATTCATCTTGAAACGTAAACAGTCAGGGCAGCCTGAACCGTTTCCAATTGGTGTGCACAATATTGCGCAAAATACTCGATTGAGTACTTGCGCACTGCGGGCCTTCCGAGGCGGCCGACTCTTTCATGGAATCTGGAGTGTATTCAACCAATAAAATCAATTTGTAACAAAGTAGTTCAGCTTTCAACCAAGTAGAGTGATACTTAATCACTTAAGAGTACGGAAATATGTGAAAGTGCTGAAAAAGAAGACATGGGCGAGATATTGAAAGGCATAATTGATTAATTATCCTCTGGATAAGTTGGGAAAGTAATCGCAAACAAATCTAGCGATTGTCCGCCAATCACGTGTGAAGTGCAAGGGAAAGAGGTGTGACGATTGGCAGCAGGTCCGGCTAGCGTTCAGCGATAAATTTCACATACTTTCGCGAATCCTGCCCCTGGGATAGTTTCTTGCCTCCTTTCCTTTGATCCCTCGCCCGACCGTGAAGTTTCTAAACGACTTTTGCGGGTTTCAAGTCGCGCTATTTACTTTGCTATGCTTTATCGATCGTTAACCGCGACATTGCTATGCCTACCTTCGTTAAGCGTGCGAAGTTAACTTCCAAACGAGCCGAGTGCGAGCGGCTGCAAGTCGAGCAGTCAACTGCTTCCTGTTTTATGGGGTCAGGAGGTTACGAGGAATAACTGCTTGCTTGCCTTCAGGCAACATTTTTAATTAACGCGAAATACTTGACTAAATTTGCAAGAAAAGCTCGTCAAAAACACTATGGGGAATGTTGATCTGGTCAAGGATCAAAAGTTGGTTCGAACTTTTATTTACACCACCGCAGGAAATTAATGCAACGAAATAATGAATTATCAATCCAAAAGGAAGACTTTTTTCTCCGGAAAGACGAAATTAAAAAAAAAACGGTTAAATTTTTGACCAAATGAGTTTTAACGAAAGAGCTTTAACGAAGGAGTTTTAACGGATGAGTTTTAACAGATGAGTTTCAACAAAATAGTTAAGGCTTCAACAAAGTAGTTAAACTTTTAATATACGAAGCTGAGTTTTTGACCAAATAGTTCAATTTAAAAAAAATTAATTATAAATCAATCAGTTGAATTTACCTAGAAACAAATTTTCAACAAATTAATCCAATTTTCAATGTACAAAGATGAATTTCTAACCTAATAATTAAATTTTCAATCGAAAGGATGTGATTTTAAATGAATAGTTAAATTTTTAACTAAAAAAAGATACCTTTTTGACCAAAAACGGATTAAATAAATTTTCAGTTTAAAAAATAATTTTCCACAAAAGAAAATGAATTTTCAACTAAGTAGTTGATCTGGTCAAGAATCAAAAGTTGGTTCGGACTTTTATTTGTACTATCGCAGGAAATTAATGCAGAGAAATAATTAGTTATCAATTCAAAAGAAAGATTTTTTTAACCGAAAATACGAAATTTCAAGACAAAAGTTAAATTTTGGACAAGAGGAGTTTTAACGAAAGAGTTTTAACGAAAGAGTTTTAACGAATGAGTTTGAACAAAGGAGTTTTAAGAAAATAGTTGACGCTCCAACAAAATAGTTGAGGCTTCAACAAAATAGTTAAACCTTCAATATACAAAGATGAGTTTTTGACGAAGTAGTTGAACAAAAAAAAGAATTAATTATCAAACAAACAGTTGAACTTACCTAGGAACGAATTTTCAACAAATTAGTTCAATTTTCAGTCTACGAAGATGAATTTTCTACCAAATAGTTGAATTTTCAATCGAAAAGATGTGATTTTAAATAAATAGTGAATATATGAAGATATTTTTGATATTTTCAAGAGACACAACGAATTTGTACAGGACTCTTCTCCCGAAAAAGATTAATTATCGATCCAAAAGAAAGGAGTTTTAATAAAATAGTCGAGGGCTCAACAAAATAGTTACACCTTTAATATACAAAAATGAATTTTTGACCAAATAGTTAAATTGAAAAAAAAATTATTATCAAACAAACAGTTAAATTTACCTGTAAAAAGATAATATTCAAAGCAAAATGGAACAAATTTTCAACAAATTAGTTCAACTTTTAATCAGCAAAGATTAATTTTTAACCAAATAGTTGAATTTTCAATCAAAAAGATGTGATTTTAAACAAATAGTTGAACTTTCAACTAAAAAAAAGATAATTTATTGACCAAAAGCTTATGAAATGCCGCGTCGAATTACCCTTCATGAAGATGTTTTCGATATTTTCAAGAGACACCACGAATATTCGCAGAACTCTTCTACCAAAAAAGAATAATTATTATCAATCCAAAAGAAAGATTTTTCTGATAAAAAAAAGAAATTTCAAGAAAACAGTTAAATTTTCGATCGAAAGAGTTTTAACGAAGGGGTTTTAACAACATAACACCTTTAATATACAAAGGTGAGTTTTCGACCAAATTTTTAATTGATTAATTTGCAATTTATTGTCACATAATTTTTACTGCTTCCTAGTTTTAATTGTTCCATTTTGAAAGTCGAATTTTTTAATATTATTCTTAACGCTTTTGTTTAGGAATAATTCGATTGAGGGTTTGCAATTTTCATTTTTTCAACTTGAACATGAAAAATGAATCTTTAGCATAGATTTTAGTGGGTCGACTG
>JAABKJ010005933.1:0-22477 GCA_011634705.1 Andricus grossulariae | reverse complement strand
TGCTTGGCCAAAGTTACCCTACGTTCAAAGACTAATTTCTCGGTTTGTATCTATTATTTTAGAAGAAAAAAGTATACTTTTAATACAAAACGCTTTTTTTTCTAGTATATTGAGGAATTTACTCATAACTTTTCACTTGATATCAAGTATATTGCAAAACTATCCCAATGAAATGTTTTTATCAGACAAACTTTCATGCAGAGTATTTTCAACATTTCAAACATTATTTCCACTGCTTCGGGCTTTTTTATCTGTACCAATTCTTAACAATTATAACGTATGTGGTATGCCTGAATTTGTAAATAAATAAGGTCGGACGAATATTTCTCAAATTTCAATAAATATTGATGACATTAAAAATATGCTTGATCAAAGTTACCCTACGTTCAAAGACTAACTTCTCGATTTGTATCTATTATTTGAGAACAAAAAAGTATACTTTCAATACAAAACGATTTTTTTTCTAGTATATTGAAAAATTCAATTCAAAATTTTCACTGCATATCGAATATATTTCGAAACTATTCCAATGAAATATTTTCATTAGAAGAAAATTCAAGTAGAGTATTTTCAACATTTTAAACTTTATTTCGACTTTTTTGAGGTATATATTATGTATAACCATTGTTAGAAATTATAAAGTATATGATATGCCTGGATTTGTAAATAAATAAGGTTGAACGAATATTTCTCAAATTTGAAATTTTTGAATATTGAAAAAATATGCTTGATCAAATGTTATCCACATTTTTGCTATTGACACTCGATTGCCAAAATAGGAAATTTGGATTCTTTTCATTTTTCAATTATTATTTTCAATTTTTATGACGAAAGTGACTTCTAAAAGTATATATCATTCGAATCAGAATTTTAAGAAACATGAAAATCCGTTGAACGTCAGAGAAGTATTTTTGGCAAATTTTTTGCGGACTTTAACATTTCGTACATTTCTTTGGTGGCTACAGAGAAAATTCAGAAATGAATTTGAGAAGGTTTTCTTGAGAGTGGTGCCAGATGTGAATTACAGTAGGCCCTACAACTTGACGGGGTGAGGTAAGGGGTATGCATTGTAGTGAGTACAATAGCGTGGGCGGGCCTAAAGGTCTCCTCAATATTTGGCCGCCAGGATCGGTAGTTACTTGCCTTAAATTTACTCGATGTAGACACTTCGTCTGCCCATGTTTTTTCATATTTATTTAAGAGAAATTTTTTAATTAGATACATACATTTGTAGATAAAATATCAATCTAGTCTGGACATTTTGAAAATTTGCGAAATATTCATTACAAGCCGAGAAATTAGTCTTCAAAAGTAGGGTAACTTTGACCAAGTATATTTTTAATAAGATAAATGTTTATAAAAAATTGAAAAATGTCCTTTGAAGCTCATTCTTTTCTGAATCCTGGCATACCACACAAGTCATATTTTTCCTTATACTTTCGAAGGAAACGGTGGCCGGCGATGACCTTACAAAAGCTCATGTCCTCAGCCCTCTTAGAAGTAGATAGCTTCAGGAGTGGACGGAACCAAATTTTCCTATCCAGTTCAGAAGAGTCCTATTTCTGAGAAATATAGCGAGTGCCACTCTGCTACCTCAGGCTTCTTTTCCTAAGGGAATATTTCGAGGGCGTAAAAAGCTAACATTTGGGCGATTTTATTTTATTTCTGACTTAGAAAAATTACGGAGAGAATCCGACTTTGAAAAAGGAGACTTAGAATTAAATTTTCAAAAGATTTTATTTCGCAAAGCGCCTTTTTGGAGAGTGAGATATTTTCTCAATAGATTGTAAAGTCTAACTAAAGAGCAGAACACGTTTCGTCATGTACCCTGGTCAAGTAAGTTAACTTGAAAATTTTACAACCTATCCATCAGCTTCTTAGCTTCTTATAAGCAAGCGGGACCCAAAACTCCCGTACCTGGTTGAGAAAGCGGCTAAGTCTGAAGGCGAGGCCTCAGAAAATCTCTCACTAAATGAAAGTATCTTTTCGAAGTCCATAATAACATTTCTATAGAGCCAGTCTCTCAAGTGTCTGGATAAATCTAGATAGACAACTCTGTGTTTTGTTTTCTGTACCTACCCTGTCCTTTCCTCAAGCAGGTAGACGTGCACCTATAGTTCGAGAGCGACTCGACTCAGGCTAGATTTTAGCGAGTAAATGTAAAAGACGAGTCCAAGGGACCACTCTGTGCCAGGATGACATCTCAACCATAAAACTTCATAACAGATTCCGATTATGGTGATTTTCTTTATGCTTTACATTAAAATTTAGTTTGTATAAAGTTGAAATAATTGGTCATTGCTACCATATTTACTAAATCTTCAAAAAGGGTCTTGCAGTGGCAGACACCTACTTAATATTCTTAGAAATTGAAAAGCCCTCGTGCAAATAAGAAATAGCAAAGTAGTATGTTTTGACCGAGAGCCCACTAATCAAAATTATTAAGAAATCCTAGAGAATATGTTTTGGCCGAGAACCCACTAATAGAAAATAAGCTGTTTTTAGAGATTTTAAGAAAAGTGAGAGTAAGAAAGGAGAAAAATAGAAAAAGAGACACTAAGTTTAGATCAGAGACAGGGATCATATGTAAATATAGCTGAGAGTAGGCTCTTATGCATAAACACCTGTATTTCGCAAGTAAACCTTATTCTTTCTGTATGCGTAACCCTAAATATTCTTAACAATTATTTAAACAATTAAAAATATTGTTAAAAAGTTAACCTAGCCGAAATCCGGCAGTTCCGGTATATTCATAAGTTATATGAACAGCGATCTATTATTATTACGATTGAAAGTAAAGACTTATAGTCTTTAACGGAATATAATACTAGTAATGGGAAGTAGGGCTGGGAGACGGGCAACTGTGCACGGAGCAACTGTGCAGGAGCCCATCTATGCACTTCGAGGGCCAGTGGTACAAATTTGCACGTTGTTGCAAATTGGCATAACTGTGCACGTGCACAGATGGGACACTCCAGACTGTGCACGTCTCAATCAATATCATCAGTAGGGTTGTGCATAACGCTAATTGTAAATCTTAAAAGTTCTCATTGTTTCAGGTACTCGACGATTTTGAGAACCCTACCTGTCTTGAGTTCTCGGCACCAACCGGCCATTCAAAATTCGAGAAATTCACGGAAATCAAGGAACTCACATAAATCAATAAATTCAGGGAATTCAATGAATTCACCGCATTCAAGTCATACAAGCAATTCAAGGAATGCAGGAAATTCACAGAAATCAACCAATTCACAAAATTCAACGAATTCATGGAATAGGAGGAATTCGCGGGATTTGAAATATTGTTTTGTGAATTCCGTGAATTTTGCGAATTCTTTGAATTTCGTGAATTTTTCGATTTCATTAATTTCTTGAATTCCGTGAATTCCTTAAATTTATTGAATTCTGTGTATTCCTTGAATTTTGTGTATTCCTTGAATTCCCTGTATTACTTGAATTCCATACATTAGCTCAATTCGCGAATGCCTTGAATTCAGTGTATTTTGTGAATTTCTTCAATTCCTTAGATTCCCGGAATTCTTTATATGCTGTGAATTATTAGAATTCTGTAGATATCTTGAATTCCATGGGTTTCTTCGTTTCTTGAACCTCGTGAATTCATTTACTTCCGTAAATTCCGTGAATTACGTAATTTCGTTGAATTCTGTAAACTCCTTGAATACCGTGAATCCTTTGAATTTCGCAATTCTTTGAATGCAGTAAATTCTTGGAATTCTGATAATTCCGTCATTTCCAGCAATTCCTTGAGTTCCTTGAATTCCATGAAGTCCTCGAATTTTGTGAAATCAAATCACTTTTGGAATTCCCGGATCCAAACTTTTCGGGTACCTGTCGGGTATCCAAGTCGCTTAGAGAACCTCTAATTTCAGCGTACAGGAGCTTTATCGAAAACTTGAACCTGTTCGTGCATAGATGTGAGAGTCCCAATTGTGCACGTCCACAGATGGGAGTATCCCATTTGCGGACGTAAAACGCTAGTTCGGTAGTATCTGTGCACGTGCACAGTTATGCCAGTGCCCAAAACCGTGCACATTTGTGCCACCGGCCTTTGGCACAGTTGGGACAATCCTATCTGTGCACGTGAACTGTTCGCAGGGCACCATCCTGTGCACATCGACATTAGGACTGCACAGTTGAGAGCGCCCTTCTGTACACAGTAGTGTCTGCGGCCATTAACGTGCACATATGGGCTCGTGCACAGTTGCTTCGTGCACAGTTGCACCCTTCCCTTTTGGGGTTTTCCAAAGGCATAGATTCATTGAGTGCCTGCTTAAATGTGTTCACACATTTTTTCAGTCAGTTTATATATGTACAGGGTGTCCCAGTACTCAAGGTACATTTTTATATCTTTGAATTCGTCATAAAAAATGAATTAGAAAATAATAAAAAAAATTTGTTGTAAAGTTAACAATTAATGAGTAATTAACAATTAAATATTAACCAATCAGAAGCGTGCGTAAGATGGACGATTTTCTACGATTTTCTGACAGCAGTCTCCGTTGCACACTCGAGGCCTGACATTGTTCTCCAAGACTTCGAGAAACGAAGTATACCCGTGATCGAATTCTCGGCTCCTTCCGAATTCAAGGAGAAAGAAAAGGAGGAAAGGTGTCAAGACCTTAAAAGGGAGCTGCAACGACTGTACTCAAAATATTTGGTACAAGTAATTGTCCTCGAGACAGGTGCTGTAGGAGGTGCAAAACAATCACTGGTTCGTAACCTTAAAGCCATACCCGCGTGCCAAACATATTCCACGGCACTTGCGAGATGGATGCAGAAAGCTGTCATCCTTGGGTCGCTTCGTGTCCTCAAACACACGAGAGTTTCGCCGGCCTGTCGTTGTGATTTCTTCGTGTCCTGTGGCCACCCATCTCAAAGTTGTGAGACGTGGCCATGAATAGGATTTACTGCGGTCCTACTAAGAGCCGATGTCATTTTCTTAGATGACAGTTGCTCCCAGTGGGACCCTGCGGTGGTTGTTAACCTTTAGTTCTTAATTATATATAATTACGTCTCGCTGAAAAACTGTAACTCATTTTATGAAACGGCATTCATAGCGACAAGGTTTTAATATGGATTTTTTAAATGAAGAAACACGAATCTGAAAGTTTTAAATCGATATCTCGAATAGTGTTCGATATATTAATTTTTATGTTAAAAATGATTGACTCTCGTTTTTGATTACCATAATTTATGAATATAGATTGCGATGGGATTTTTTGTGAGAAACATTGATCTGAAATTTTTAAATCGATACCTCGAATAGCTTTCGAGATATCGTTTTTTATATTAAAAATTATCAACTTTTGTTTCTTATTCAGCTTATTTCTCAATATTTATTCTGAAAGGATTTTTTGCAAGAAAAACGACTTCTTTAAATCGATATATCGAATAGTTTCGAGATATCGATTTTTATTGAAAAATTATCAATTTTTGTTTGTATTTGGCTTATTACTTAATATTTAAATCAAAACGATTTTTTGCAACAAAAACGAATCTGAAATTTTTAACTAGATATCTCGAATAGTTACTGGTCATATATTTAAAAGTAAAAATCGATATCTCGAAACCTATTTGATATATCGATTTAAAACTTTCAGATTCGTGTATCTCGAAAAAATCCTATAGGAATCCGCATTAAGCCTTTGTCGTCATGGATATCGTAATCTTGCATTGTATCGCATTCTAGAGCTCACTTAATGTTACAACAGCAAACACAATGACATGTGAAGAATAAAAAGTGAAAAGTCAAATGTGAAATGTCAACTGTCAGTTTCACATTTTTATCACTTTTCATTCAAAATTAAGTGAGAAGTTGAGAAATTTTATTTAAACTCTGTTACAACGTGAAAAAAGTGATAACTTCTAAATTAATCAGGGTAGTGTTTCAAATGAGGGTGGTGAAATGCCGATGAACTCAAAATTTCTGATTGAAAATAAAAAACATAAATATTATCCGCGTTTGGCCTTATATGGTACTGAAACCGAATTGCGATTCCGGTATAACCCTGACGAAACAATATTTCCGAACGAGTGGCTTGCATCCGCGATTGAAGAGCTTTTTCAGTATTTATTAAAACCTTATGCCCCTGTTGATTTCATCGGAATAAAATTCATCGCGGAAAGTTTCACCCAAGATGATGCAGCGTTGAATTTCCGTTACGTATGCGATCGTCACTTTGAAGACCTATGGAATTTGATTTTTATAGTAACACAGAATGTCGCCGAATTTCGAATAGATCACAGCCTCAAAATAACAATCGATTGTGTTCATAATCCTACAGGGCTCGGTTGGGGGATTTCAACTAGAGATGTGATTAACGAAGGATCAATTTTATCAATTTACAATCGCGATAATTTATATCTCCCTCGAGCGATTGTTTCATTAAAAATTTATAGTGAATGCGGTCAATTAAGAAACGGGGAAAAAGATTCAAAATGGCATGCTGTTCACAAACAAAATTCCATCCTAGAGACGTTATTAACACCAGAGCTAACACGCAATGCACTTGTGGAACTACCGTCGGAAGGATGCGGTTTTTTTTTTAATTGACAAATTTCAAAAATATCTTATCCATGAAAAAATTGCTGTTATCGCTTTTGAGCTCCAAACTTTTGGCGGCGGCGACTACCCACCTTTTTTCGATGGCACACGATATTTGATCGAGGCAGGTAAAATCCCTACACATACTGTACATCTTTTGTATGATAGCGACACTCGTCATTTTCAGACTATTTTGAATTTGACGGCTGCGGCTTCAACTAGAAAATTTTGTACGCCTTGTAATAAGAGTTATAAAAATATCAATGACCATAGGTGCTTGCAAAAATGTGGGGCATGTTTCTCGCAGCCGGAATGTAAGAAAAACTCTGATGAAGCATACACCACAGAACCCAAGTTTGAAAAATGCTTGCGTTTGTGATGTATTGCTTCTGGTTTTAGTGACGCGAAAAACCATGTCTTATTTATATTTTACGATTTTGAAACACAGCAAAACAAAATGCTCGATGGGAACGACTCTATTAATGAGCATGAGGTTAATCTCTGTCTAGCTCAACAAGTCTGCTCGTGGGGCATCGCTGAACAGGATATTAAGAAACCGTACTAGCACTGCTGGTTGATTCGTGAATTTGTCTTTACGGGTGACAATCCAGTACGTGATTTTGTAGATTTTACGCTTCGTCCCACTGTTGAACTTAAAAAAATTATCTGCATAGCTCATAATGCTAAATCTTTTGACGCTCAATTCATCCGAAAGAATTTCACCGAGCATAAAATTGCCTAAAAACAGATTCTGATTGAATTTTATCGGTAGCAAAATCATTTCAATTAGAGTATAGCACACTATTTTTATTGACAGTATCAATTATTTTCAGTTACCTCTCAGTGCATTACCGGCATTATTTGGATTAGTGGAGATAGGCGAAAAGAAAGGAACGTTAAGAAATATTATGATAATATTATATTATATATTATCAAAGGAATGTTACGTGTGGATTTCTCTTCTCGATCCGTTACCTTCTTCGGTGATAATACATATTTCTAAGAAAGGAACGTTTCCACATCTTTTTAATACCCCGGAAAATAAAAATTACTGTGGACCACTTCCACCAATTCAATTTTATTCTCCGGGTACAATGTCGAGAGAAGCTCGACCAGAATTTTTAGATTGGTACGAGGAACAAAGTAGTCGTCCAGAGTATCAATTTAATTTTTGGGAAAAGCTTGTTTCGTGCTGTGAAAACGATGTAGATATTTTACGTTGTGCATGTATCGCATTTCGTAAAATATTTCTCAAATGTGGAAATGTTTTTTCGCAAGCATTTGTTACGACCAAATATGATTGGGATAATTCCAAGAGGTGCTATAGGTGGGGTGATACCCAATCTAGGGTTGGTATTTAATGGCTCTCATCTATGGAGCGGGATCTTAATATTATTATTCGTCATGCTGGTAGAGCTCGAGAGCATCGTCTTCAAGAAGGCCCTATAGTAGTCGTGTATCCGAATTCCATGGTTGTTTCTGGCATGGTTGCAAGCTCTGTTATCCCATTGACAGAGATAAAAAACTTAGCAATACCAGAGAAACCATGAATGAGCGATACAAAAAGACACGTGCGCGGTCGGATAAAATAAAAAGATACGGGTATGAACTCACAGAGATATGAGAATGTGAGTTCAATCGTCTCAAAAATACGGACAGCAATCTGAAAGAATTTTTAAATAACCATCCGTTATTAAAAACTGATAAGGTAATAAACCCTCGAGATGCATTTTACGGCGGTCGAATAGGAAATATGAAATGCTTTTACGAGGTGAAAGACGGAGAGATCATCGAGTACAAAGATATTTGTTCTCTGTATCCGTACATTTTAAAAGTAGGAAAATTCCCTGTCAGTCACCCAACAGTATATGAAGGATCAGAAGATTGTAAGAAATATATAAAAGTCCAGATTTTGATCTTACGAACGTCGAGGATTTAGTACTTTGTACAGTTTCACCTCCACGGAGGCTTTATCATCCTCTTTTGCCGGTTCGTTTACACGAGAAACTCATGTTTTCTCTCCGTGGCACATGCTGTGAAACTCTGGAACAGGGCAAGTGTTCGCATAAAGATGAGTCACCACGTACTGTGAAAGGTACACGGGTTTCCGATGAGTTGAAAAAAGCTGTGTAATTGGGTTACAAAATTGTCGATATCTCAGAAATATGACAATATATAGTAGTACAGTATGTTCCAATCACGCACAAGGGAGGTCTTTTCGCAGGATATATCAATATGTTCTTAAAGATCAAACAGGAGGCAAGTGGTTGGCCATCATGCTGTATTGATGAAGTTTCAAAGCTCGAATACATTCGTCAATATGAGCTGGCGGAGGGTATTAAGCTTGACCGTGAAAAAATTAGAAAAAATCCGGGTTTGCGTTCCCTGGCAAAACTGTGTCTTAACTCCTTCTGGGGTTAGTTTGGACAACGTAATAATTTACCGCAAACAGAAATTGTACGCACGTGAGAGAAATTATTACGTCTCCTTTCTAACCCAGAAATTTAAGTTAAAGATGTCATACCTGCAAATCAAAATATGTTGTACGTTTGCTGGGTATATAGGGAAGAAGCCGCTACCCCAGCACCTAATACAAACGTTGTAATTGCAGCGTACACCACTGCTCAGGCACGACTAAAACTGTATGAATATTTAGAACAGTTAGATCGTCGTGTCTTATATTATGACACAGATTCATGCATATATGTCACTCGCGGAACCGCTGATGAGTACGCCCCACCTGTAGGTTCACTTTTGGGCGACTTGACCGATGAGTTGGAAAAAGATTATGGAGAAGGTGCCTACATACACTCCTTCGTTTCAGGTGGGCCGAAATTTTATGCATATATAGCTCGTGCGGCAGATGGTACCGAGTCTGCTGTATGTAAAGCTAAAGGCATTACACTAAATTTCGATAACTCACAACTAATCAATTTCAACTCTGTTCGAGATCTTGTAGTCTCCGAAAGTGAAGCTATTCGAATTAACTCTCACAGTATTCGAACCACTCAATTCCATCAGATAACTTGGAATTAGACAAAAATCTGTCGAGTATCGAACATGAAAAGACGTAGGATAGAGAATTATGATGCTTTACCCTACGGATACAAATCCGACTAAATATAACTGTTTTTAGATATTTATTTAATTATTTATTCAATATATTCAGTATTCACCAACCTAAAGTTGCTATGATTCATATGTCTAGAGTTCAAAAAGGTATGCATGAATTAATTATATTCATAAATCACGCCGGTTTCAATCTTATTTTTTATTTTACATATCGCAGCGATAAGACTCCCATCACAGATTACTCTCCCTGTCTGGGCGACGATGAGGACATAAGTGATTGTTCTACCATCATTTTTGACAGTGATCATGATGATGATGGCATAGAAGTATGGTCTCATTCAACTAGCTTAACACCAGCTCAAAGAGTTAGGACTGAGAGACGAAGTCAGTTTAGGACTCACCCTTACATTCAACAGTCGAAGAGACCTCTGTCTTCAACTGATAACGGAATCTCTGCACTCGTAAGGTCTTTCTCTCCTCTAGTACCACCACCACCACCTTTTTATATTCCAAGGCCTTCGTAACCAAACATAGATGATGCACTTCTTTCCACATCTCACTGTATATTCCTGAATCTAGTCCCGTCCCAACTTTACCCATTTATGACAATTTCCCTTTTGATCCACCTCCACCTTACGAGTCTATTTTTTCAGAGAATTTGTAAATTCGGTCGATTTTCCGTTTGGCAGAGTGCGAGGAGTCAATTTCATAACTTTCTCTCACTTTCTCTTCACTGACAAGTTCATCTCCCTTCAATTGTATCTGAAGTAAAATTGTATGAAAAATTGAAGGGTGATGAATATTCTAACGATGTAAAGTGAGAAAGTTATGTAATTGCCTCAGTAATTATAAAATGTATATAAATATTTAATTATTGATTTTACTCTTATTTTATTGCTATTTTCATTTTCCTATTTTTATTGTACATATTTGACTAGTTTTAATAAAAACATTTTTATACTTTGTATGCTGTGTATGTGTTTCTCTCACTTATCCTCACCCTCGGCGTATTGAAAAAATAAATTAGATTTAAAATGTTTAATATTAAATTTATATCTTTACTTTTTATTTTCTAATTAAAATCATCAAAAGAATCATAGAATTAATTATTCCTTTTAACATTAGTCTAGATTTAGAAATCATTAGGTCATATTTAGAATATTGCGTCATACAATCTTTCCGAATCTCTATCAACCCTACAATAGTATACACTTCCTGGAAATTCCCATCTATTATCTATCTATTCCTTATCTCCCATTCCTAGACTTAAGTAAACACGAGCGAGTAGCGAGACGAGGCCCAGACACACAGCCCAGGAGTCGGGGTTGGCGCCAGACGTCTGGGTAGAAACCGAGGAGTGGGGGTAGGGTGTCGGGCGAGCCATAGTTGATCCTAACTACTATTCTGGATCATTTGAATGGTAAAAATGAATATTTTATTACTTTTTAAATTCATTTTAATTGCTCTTTTTTTGGATTCGAGAATTTTTAACCATCAAGCAAATATTATGAAAATCACAATATTTTCGATGTTTAGAAATTTGGAGTGTAATTTCCAAGTTTTTTGAAATCTGCAGGTCTAATTCAAATTGCAAATGTAGATCAGTTTCGGCTGATTATTAAAAAGTGTTAAATTAAAAAAATTGTAAAAATTCGTGGATTTTTCGAAACTAGGCAATTTTCCGTGAATCTAATTACGTAGCAGCACGCAGATTTGCGAAATTGCAAATTTTGAACAATCCGCGAATTTAGACAATTTTGTGAATTCTTTTTCTTTTTGCTAATTGAATCCAACTGAACTATACATTTATAATTCAAATTAGGTATGCAGAGTTCGCAAAACTTTTAAATTACACTACATTTGCAAATTTGAACAAATTTATGAATTGCGATTTTTAGAGTATTTGCTTGATGCTAAAAAATTCTCGAATGCAAAAACTAAGCGATTAAAATTAATGAAAAAGTAATTAAAATTTTCATTTTTACAATTGAAACGATTCAGGGTGGAAAAGGACACTTATTTTTGCTCTTTAATTTATTCTTAAAAATATATAAACTGTCAATGCCATGAATGTTTGATTATTATACTATACATGTTTATATGAAATTAATATTTTTCGCAATAAATGTGAAAAACCGTGAATTAATATTCATGTCTTCGATTGCATACAATGAACTGTTATATTATGCTTTCCCATGCATTACTAAAACTTTTATTAAATACAATATAGGAAATCAATGGGAAATCACTTCCGGGATTTATTGGCAACCCGAAACCATCGAGAATGTTCATATTTTCGGAGTCGATTTTACCGATCCGAAAGTCAACGGTAGATATCGCTTACCTGAAAGAACACGTTCTTCCAGCTTCCGGTGATTATGGTCTCATTTGCATAAATTCAGCTTTTATTTTCGGTTAATGAATTATTATTGGAATCTATATTGCGTTGATTTTTATTTTACTCGACAGACTAAAATGAAGGCGAGCATCGTTTTCGCTGCAGTTGTAGAGACCAGTAATTCTTCGTCCAATTCGATGTTCCCAAGCCTCCCCAGATAATCATTTACGTCACGTGCAGTAAGATACCTAGAATTCACATATAGACAATTTATCCCCATCAATCTGATAAAAAAAATCTTAGTATATCGTTGACAATAATCACATCAGAAAATCTGGGGCCTTTTCTTCAATCATTAGAGTCCCATCTGAAATTCTACAACATATAGCAGAAGAAGTGAATACGCTATTTGACAAGAGGATCGAGTCTTTATACAAAAAAGGTGAAGGGAAAATTGGACCCTGTGGAAAGCTGGTGAAGCGAATCGATTAGGTTCGGGACCGCCTCGAAAATGTTAAAGTCTTTCAACCCATAAACACGTCAGAAAACAATCAACAGTCATCAATAGATCAACCCGAGTCGAAGTTTTCAAGTTCGTTTGAATTTCTATTTTCGAGATTGAGCCGAAATAAAACGAAAGTTCTGTCAAGCCTGGCAATAGAGATTTCACTCTCGAACCTTGCGAGGATTCCCCAATTCGCAATTTTCGACGGTAAGGCGAGAGTAAGCTTTCATTGTCCCGTGCAGAAATCGCCCGATTTCGTACGTAAGACCGATCTGGCCACGATCAGGATTCCCGATATGACGCTGATCGGTAGAACTCGGTGGCTTATACTTGGGCCAGACTGGGCCAGACCGATTTCTGAAGCGCAATCTTCATGCGCTCACAGAATTTGTGCTTGTTGTTATTGTTTGACAGTGCAGTGAATTTCGAATATTACTTGTTTATAATATTTTATAAATTATTGAAAATGCCTAAGGCGAGTACGCCACGTGTTCGGACTTTCGGAGGCACCGAGCACTAGCCAGTATATCTCGAAACCTGCATCACGAAAATAAAAGTAAGTAATTACGCTCTGCTGCTCATTGAAACATA
This sequence comes from Andricus grossulariae, assembly GCA_011634705.1. NCBI lineage: Eukaryota > Metazoa > Arthropoda > Insecta > Hymenoptera > Cynipidae > Andricus > Andricus grossulariae. The sequence continues at coordinate 9,406 of JAABKJ010005933.1, read as the reverse complement.
ACCTCAGATAAATTGACCATCAATTAAATTGTATTTTTCGATTAATATAAATGAAATGATTATAGATGGTAATGCAAGTGCTCCGGAATTTAATATTGTTCAATCTGTTCAATTTGTGAATTTGGACGAGCCAGAAAATTTGGATCCACTTGAAAGTCAATTTCCGGCTGACATCAACGCAGTTTCAGGTAAAATTAGTAGATTTACAATAACATCTTCATTACACGATCGTCTCGTTATCTCTTCTCGTTGTTCTGTGTTTACTATATTTTATTCAGTTTCCAGCGTTTCCCATGCAGTATGTGTTCGAAGGTCGCGAAGTGTGTTTATGTCTCTTTTTCCGCGACAAATGTGTGTGACATGATGGGTGATCAATTGCCACGTTGAAACAGTTAAAACAATGTGGACAATGTGGACCCAAAAAGATGAATTTTCAACAAAAATCAACTAATTTTCAACTTGAACAAATTATTTTCAACCAAAAAATTGCATTAACAATCAGATACTTGAACTGTCAAGTAAAAATATCGAATTTTTAAGAAAATAGTTGAACTTTTAACGCAATAGTTAAATTTTTAAGCCATAAAGACAAACGAGTAAATATTTAACATAGTAGTTCAACTTTCAACTAATTAGTTTAATTTTTAATCTAAAAAAATGTATTTTTAACTCAATTATTTCATTTATAACCTAAAAGATGATTTTTCCACAAAAATATCATTTTTTACTACATACTTAAATTTTTATGAACAGGTTTAAATTTAAACTTCAACTTTCAGCCAAGCAATTTCATGTTCAACCAAAAAAAGTGTTACTTTTTAAATAAAAACAGTTAAATTCAACCTAAAAGGACGAATTTTTCACAGAATAGATGAATTTTCAGCCAGGAATATTAAGTTACTACAAAAAAGAGGAATTGTGAACTCATAAACTCAATTTTTAACCAGAAATGAAATAGTTACATTTTAAATTTGAAAAAAAAATTTTTAACCAACAAAAACCGTTTTTTGAACAAAATAGTTCAATTTCCAAACAAAATAGTTCAATTTGTAAATAAAAGATAGATCGTCAACCAAAAAATAAAATGTTCAACAAAGTAGTTCAACTTTCAAACAGTGATTTTTTTATATTAATTTTAAATGAAAAACAGTTGAATTCAACAGAAAAAAACGAATTTTTAAGAAAATAGATGGAATTTTAGTCAAATATGTAGTTAAATTTGCGAGCTAAAAACACGAATTTTTAACAAAACAGTTGAATTTTCTACCAAAACAGATGACTTTATTAAAATAGTTGGATTTTCAAGTCAAGAAGTTGAATTCTCATCCATATAGATGAATCGTCAAATTTATAGTTTAGAAAACTAGTTTTCAAGAAAAAAAAACGAATTGACAGCCAGTTAAATTCAACAAAAAGACGAATTTGTAACAACAACAAAAGCATTTATTTTGAACAAAATTGTTGAATTTTTAAGTCAAAAAGATTAATTTTCTACCAAATAGTTGAATTGTCAACTTATAAAGGCCTAATTTCCAACCAAAAATGGAAAATTTAGATTTTTAGATAAAAATCACATTTCTTGGTGAAAAATTCAAGTGTTTTGTTAAACATTCGCCTTTTATATTTCTGGTTATTCAATATTTTTTCATAAAGAACAAACCTTTTCTTACAAAGTTATACCATCTGCAATAATCTTACGTTTCTTAAGAGTATATATATATTTTCAGCTGTTATTTGTGCTAAATTTGAAATCATGGAAGGGGAGGCTTTAAGCAACATTGGAACCATTATTGGAAATTCGAAAGATTGGGGGGGGGGGGCCTTCGAAAGGAGAGGACGGTGCACTAGTTTTGAGCTTACTTAAATAAAATTTATGTTACTTCGGTTTCAAATAAATATTATTTTATCTTTTAGGAATCGCTCTTTATTCGCGAACCGACATAGCCCGACCTGGCCCCGGTCTGGGTGTGTGTTTCATCCGCGATCTGGCACCGATCGGGATTCCCGATATGGGCCCGATCTGTCTCGGTCTGGCCTCAATCGTGGCCAGATCGAAATTTCTGCACGGGTATATGAGAAACAGAGATTTCTAGTTTCGACATACATCGAACAAATTAATTAAATCACTAAAAATCAGGACAGATTTTATGCTCATGTAATAAATATTCTTTCAAAAATGTAATTAGAAATAATTTCAAGAATTGATTTTGGTACTGCTCCCAGCTTTAGAGAATACGTTCTCACCATGTGTCTCGCGCTTCAAACTCAACTGAAGTATGTCCAAAATGCGAAATTCTCTGTATTGCATATATTGAACTCTATAACATTAATGTATGTACCTCGGTTCGAGATTGCTCATTCGGGTATTGCAAAAGAAACTAAATATTTTATTTTTTATCATTATTTTCATATTTTTTTCCTTCGTTTAAATTAATCTTTACTCGCTTATAAGAAATGTACATTTCAATGCGTGTATATTATTATGATTGATAATATTCAGCGATATTTTTAAAGTACAATTTTCACAAATTATTTAGTGGCAAAATTGCCTTTGCGAGTGTAGAATAAAAATATAGAGACTTTTAAATACGTTTGACTTGACTGAATCCAATGTTACACTGCAAAATTAGAGTTTTTCTCGATTATTTTATGGACATAAGTGACATTTTTCTACGCCTTTGAACTTCGAAAATCAAGTTTCTCCATAAAATTAAAATAATGTAATAAATTGAATTAAGATATTTTTAAGAGTATGTGATAGTCTGTCACTTCACAAACCACGTAATTGGTCATGTGACACTCTGGTACATGCCCTTATCCCTCGCATAAATTTTGCCGTGGCCCCGACCGGGGACCGATCTGGCCAAATGAGGCACAGATCGGGAAGCCAGGTCGGATCAGACCCGTGATGAAACGCACGGCCCAGTCTGGGCCGGACTTGTTAGCCTGATCGGTTTGCCAGGTCAGTGCCAAGTCGATACCCTATCAGATCCCGATTGAGTTATATTAAAAATTCTTGAGTATTTTCAATCTAAATAATTAATAGTACACGATATAAAATGAACTGTATTATTTATTAATTAGAAATTATGATAGTATACTTCAAGTTTTTCGTTCTTTGCGATTGCCGTCCCAATCTTTCGCATTGCTAAATATTGTGCTCATGTAGGAAAGCACTTCCCTCCTCTGTGGCCTTGAATTTGGTACAAGCTACATCTAAAAATACAATGAAATTTTAGTTTTAGTAAAGAGCTTGAATAGTATTCAAATTTAATTTAAATTATATAATGTAATTTTCATTTCGATGTTAAGTTTCACTGATTTACTTACTTTCTCTCGACACTTCACGTGCATATGGCAATCCGGCTATCGTATGGTGCTTCCGAATCCCCAATGTGCTCTTTTTATACTTTGGAATAATTTCAACAAACTTAATTATTATTTATTAAACATCAAAAGTTTACACTGACATTCACGTGTCAATAAAGTAAAAAACAGTACCACTCTGACACAAAATTCAGTGTTTCCCTTAACGTGTACTAGGTGGCGTTGCAAAACGGGCAACCCGGTATGACACGACTCTGGACCGTGAAATTAGCCCCACCCGGGCCAGATCATGCCACCCCGATCTGGGCCAGATGGGTAATAGGGAAAATATATGGTGATTTCTGTGAGGGTAATGGCAATTTTTACGATTAAAAGAAAACTACGTGTCTTATAAACATAGTCGGGAAAAAATGTTGTAGATCTATTTTAGGTAGACAATTTTGCCAATGAACGTCTTATTTTATATTTTATCATGTATCCATCAATTGAAATGTTGTATTTTAATGTTATTTTTCACGATTAAAATGAAAACTACGTGTCTTATCAAAAAATGGTCAGTAACAAATTTGCAGACCTATTTTAATTAAATAATATTGTAATTGAACATGTTATTGTATCTTGTGTCGTTTTTTCATACATTATTTATGAAAATAAGTTCACAAGTCTCTTTCTGGATGAAGACTCATTTGAAGCTTGCATGGCCAATATAATAATAACACACGTACAGGTATCTATTTTAAGTTCACATAGTTTTAATGCACTCATTTTTATATAAGACTTATTCTCGCTGCATCTCATATTTTAAGGTCTTATTTTGAGTCCTAAATTTTATGACAACTTTTAAATTCAGACTCCAATGCAAATTGTCAATTGTTTTTTATGTAACTGTTCATAACCATGTTTTGATGCTTCAAGTGAACTTTGATCTGAACTTCAAATTTTGAAGAAACACATCTTATTTTTCACTTGCAGTTGATGTGATAATTTTACTTTTAAGGTTTTATCGTAAGATAAAGATGCACAGGAATTGATATCATGACATTAGCAATAATTAGTCCTAATTTGTATATGTTTTTAGAATGTCTCAACTGAAAACCTTTTTGTATAGATTTCCTATGGCTCAAATAAAGCCGAGCATTCGGCTCAAATAAAGCCTAGATTTTTCCTGTGTATTCTTAGTATTCCACTTTATTGCAAGTTAAAAATTAAAGGACTACAATGATAACTTTGTCGTCACTCCCATTACGAATGATTTTTATGGCGATAATATAACTTTAAAAATTTATTATTCTGTACTTGATAAATTTAAACTCGATAAAATTGAGAACATTTTTTTTATCGCCGGTTTTTATTTTATCGACATGCAATAAAAAGGGTTTCGACTATAGAAACCTGTTTCTTCTCACTCTTCTCTGGCACAATGAAGGCGCATAGTCCCTCGTCGCGTTTTCGGCTCTTTTCGGCTCTCCCCTCAATTTCGACTTTAAGAATAAAAAAGAAAAAATTAAAATAAATTATAATTAGAATAAATGAATAATTACTCCACATTGTATTCATGATCTATTTCTCATATTCATATGTGATTAACCTCATTTATATACTAACATTAAATAATAATTATCGCGTGCGCACTGCAGCAAAAGAGCGTCGTGGAGGCTCGCAACTTTAATTTTCAAAGCAGTGTAAGAACTCGTTTGTCCCGCGTTCAAGGTGTAGGAACTATTTTTTCGTATCAGTTATGGGTCAAACTTCCCTCCCATATAAATTTTAAAGTGAATAATATTTGACACCCCCCCCCTCCCTAAAATCTTACATCTTTGACACGGTGTAACAACAAGTTTGTCCCGCTCGCCAGGTGTAAGAAACGTTTTTTCATGATTTATTTATTAACAACTAACTACCAGACAAGTTTCACGGTCAATAAGATTTGACAAGAATACTTTGAAAAATTACATGTTTGTTATTATTTTTTACATTTATGTCCCGCTGAACGACCTCGGTACTGCCATGTACCTTTCTTACTGGTTTATAATAACTAATTCTATTAACATGGCCCTGAATAAGATAATGCAATGATTTTGTCGTGGGCTCCCGGTCTATCCTTTATGTTGGTCAGGGAATTATAAAATTTGGCACGTGAAATGCAAGCAATTGATTTAAATAATATTACTAGTGGATCTTGACAAACAGGTTTAGATGGATCACAAACCTATATTCAAGGATATTTTCAATCCGGTGCAAACTTAGATGCATCAGGATTGTTTACCTTTCCAGCACCTAAACCCCAGTATCCGATTCCGTTTAAGGCTGCTTTAGAGTTCCTTTCGAAGTTTTTGGACGGAACAAATATTCCAGTCAACCGGCTTATCAGGGATTGTATTTACGCCTGCAATTCAATTTCAAGCAAAAACAAACAACATTTTTTCTTAATAATCAGATCTACAATATCCGGAAGCGCTTATAATGCATTTTTAGATAGAGAGATATATACTGTTAAAGAGTTATTGAAACATTTAAAAAACATCTTCATAGAACATAGAAATCTTAGTCAGCTTAACTAACTTTTAGCTACAGTAGCTCAGAAGTTTAATGAAAGGGTTGAGGATTACGGTGATCGGGTTAGTGACTTGCTAAAAAATATAATAGAAATGATTGAGGAGAAAAATGGGGTTGAAAGTGCTAACCCTATGATTAAATCAGCCAGGGACGCTGCATGCGAAAATTTTATTATGGGATTAGACCAGCGAATGGTGCTAAGAGTAAGAACGGAAAGCCCGAGATCTCTCTAGGACGCAATCTTGGCAGCGAGATCAGCTGAATGGGAAGTCAAATACGCCAAAGATCTTTTTAAAAATAAGGAAACTGAAAAAGGTGATAAAAATGAAGGGGCAGCATCAAATATAGGAAAGACATACCAGGGTAATAGATTCAGGCCTTATAGAGGAAATGCAAGGGTGTATGTAGTAAGAACCGGAAGAGGAAGAATTAACGAGGGATCACGTTCAAATGCACAAGGATGACGGTTAGTGGTAGAGGGGGTGGAACCGCCGGTCGGGGAAAGGAGGGAGGCGGGCAGCGAGGGGCCCCGTTACAAGTGATCTGTTGTCGTTGTGTGAGGTAACTTTGAAAGGGGTTTTTCTATGCCTGCTCCTCAAAATTCAATAATCTGTCGCAAATGTTCAAAGACATGGCATGTAGCGAAAGATTGCCCAAATGCCGGTTCCGTTACCCTCTGTTTCAAGTGTTAACAGCCGGGACATTTTGCACGGGATTGTACCAAGGTAAACGACCAGGAAGAAGATGGAAAATATTGCAAGGGCACCGATAATGTTATAAATGACTGTGAAAAGTTAGAAAAAAGGTTAAGGATAATAAACAAGGGCATAGCAGTACTTTAAACGGATAATCAGTTCGCTGGATTGGCGTGAGAACGAATTTTCTTTAGGAATTGCACCCAGTAGACGCATTTTGATTGTTTGGGACCCGGAATGAATGGCAAAATCTGCCAAGGTTGAATTATTCGCAGAAGAATTAGTAGATGGAAAAAGAGTCTTTTTAATAGATGCAGGTGCCAAATTAAGTCTAATTCACAAGAGAAAACTAAAAGATTCCGTTCAAATTAATGAAAGATCCAAATTTATTTTAAGTGGAATAGGAGGAAAATCAGCGATCGCATTGCGCGAAGTACTATTACAATGAAAGGTAGTTTGTGTTTCTTCCAAGTAGTCCATTAGATACTTTCCCTTTGCTTTCCCGGAAAATTTAAATGTAGACGTTTATATTACAGCAAGAACAAAACATTTAGTAAAAATATCGGTTACAAATCCCGAGATAAAGAGGGCTATTTATCCTTGATAGATTTGGATCCAGGGATATTTTAAGGGGAAGTTTTAGTTAAAGTAAAAGAAAACCAAATTTCTTTATTTTGCATAAATATAACTACTAGGGATGTGTTACTAACTCTACCTCCTCTGACCTTGGAAGAATTCGAAATATCAAATATATTGTCAAAGTCAGCTAGAAAATGGCAAATTTCGAATGTTTTTATCCCCAAGGAGGATCGTTTTACCCAGTTAATAGATGCCTTAGATCTGTCAGATATGAATAAAGCAGAAAGAGAGTCCTTGCTTTCAATAATAGGCAAATATCCTCATGAATTTTATTTAAATGGTGATAAGTTAGGATCAACTAGCGTTCTTAAACACCGCGTAAATTTGACAGATGATATACCTATCACAAAAAAGGGATATTGGTATCCACCGATATATACGGAAGTAATAGCAAAAGAGACCAATGAGTTGCTTTAAAACGAGTCGACCTCTCCTTCGGGCTCACCGTATAATTCACCCGCTTGGGTGTAACCAAAAAAGCCAGATCTCCAGGAAAATAAACGATGGTGTATGGTCATCTATTATAGGTCAACAAATGAGAAAAACAGTGGGGGATGCATATCCACTCCCTAATATATTACAATTTTTTGGATCAGCTGGGAGGTGCAAAATATTTACAGTTTTAGACCTCGCAGCTGGCTTTCACCAAATAGAAGTTGTGCCGGGTGACCGGCATAAGACTGCATTTTCCACTCCTTTTGGCCACTATGAGTTTAATAGGATGCGATTTGGGATGAAAAATGCACCTGCTGATTTTCAAAGATTGATGGACAGGGTTATGTCGGGATCGCAAGGTATTGAGTTGTTTGTATATATGGATGATATCGTTAGCGAAATCTTTGAAAGAACATAGTGAAAAACTTGAAAATTATTAGGACGCCTAAAAACTGCAAATCTCGTTTTACAGCCTGCAAAATGCACATTTCTGCGCAAAGAAATAGGTTATCTGGGACACGTTATCACTTAAGAAGGAGTGAAACCGGATCCCAAGAAATTGGCAGCTGTCATGCATTTTCCCCAGCCAAAATGCCGTAAGAATGTTGAACAATTTTTAGGACTTGCTGGATATTATAGGCGTTTTGTACCAAGATTTGTCCTAGTAGCAAAACCCTTAAATAATTTGCTAAGAAAGGATGTTACCTTTAAATCGGTGCAAGAGGCGCAAATGGATTTTGAGGAATTAAAGCGGATCCTTTGTATTGAACCTTTGTTGCAATATTCTGATTTTATTAGGATGTTCGTAGTAACTGTAGATGCATCTGATTTTGCAATGGGGGCTGTTTGGAGCCAAGGTCCAGTAGGCAGGAATTTGTCAATTACGTATGCCTCTCGCGCGTTACATGGAGCCTAGTTGAGATAAAACGTTACTAAAAAAGAATTACTTGCTGTAATTTTTGTTGTACTCTAATTTCGACCCTATATTTATGGGAGAAAATTTATTTTAGTTACTGATCATCGCCCTTCAGTATGGCTGCATCAATTAAATGGCCCTACTTTAGGTTCTAAATTTGTGATATGGAAAGTGAAATTATGAGAATACGAACTGGAAGTTATTCATAAGCCAGACCAAGTGAACTCCAATGCAGATGCATTAGCAAGAAATCCAGTAGACAAATTGGGACAGGATAATGCGGAGGACTTTGATTCAGATGCCTCTGAGGTGGCTGATCAGGTTCCTCGGGAAGTGCACGTCCTCAGGTCCCCTTAACATGTATCCTGGGCAACTCCAACTAACCCCCATTACCCATCTCAGAAATTTCTCATGCATGCTTTTCACTTTCCTATGTTCCTTCCATCCCCAGACATCCTCTCCATAATACAACACCGCCCAAACCAACGCATCAAACAACCAAACCCGCATTCTCCAATCGTCATTGAAGCTTCTCTTTCCTATACCCCATACTTGGCCCTTTACTTTACTCGCACATTCGATTCTTTTCCTCGCCTGCACCTCGTTTCCCCCTCCTGCCTCAAACCAAAAACCTAAGTAACGGAATTCCTCCACACTTTCCACTGTTTGTCCGTTCATCTTCCAAACGTAACCTACTTTGGTCTTTCTACTTCTGAAGCACATAACTTTGGTCTTCCCTACGTTCACTGTCAGTTCTTTTTTTCCCACATACTCTTCGAATATTCTCATAATTAAGTTCATCCCCTTCTCATCGTCTGCTAACAGAACTACGTCGTCC
>JAABKJ010005932.1:0-22478 GCA_011634705.1 Andricus grossulariae | reverse complement strand
TTAAATAATAAATCTCTATCAAAAATGATAACTTTTTGACAAAAATGGGATAGTTAAATTTTCAGTAAAAAAAAAAAATAATTTTCATTAAAAAAATTAATTTTCAATAAAAAAATTAATTTTCAATCAAAGAAATGAATTTTCCATAACATTTTGTATTGTTAAAGAGATTTTCAACAAAATACAGAAATTTTCAACAAAACAGATGAATTTTCAATCAAATAGATTAAATCTCTATAAAAAATGATAACTTTTCGACAAAAATTGAAAATAGTTAAATTTTTAGTTAAAAAAATAAATTTTCAATAAAGAAACTAATAATCATTTTTTTGATTTACAATTATTTTAATTAAAAAAAATAAATTTTCAATCAAAAAGAATAATTTTCTACCAAAAAAGATTGATTCTTAAAAAAGTATATAAAAATTTTCAACTTGATTTTGAATTTTCAACCTAATAGCTAAAATTTCCATCAAAGAAATAAATATTTATACAATAAGGTAACGTTAAACCAAACATGGAATACATACTTAAATTTTCAGTTAAAAAAGTTAATTTACAACAAAAATTTCGCAACAAAATAGTTAAGTTTTAAACAAAAAAAGTTTGTTCAACTTTTAAGTCAAATTTTTTATATTACAAGTAAATTGCAGGTATATTGTCAAAACTATTATTTAAATATAAATAATGCAATGAAAATATAGAAAAATGGTTATTTTTCATTTATTCTAAAAATACCATTTTTACTGTAATTTAACAATAAAGTTACTTGTACTCATGTCAAATTTAGAAATAAAATTCGGATATGAAAATAAAATAATGAAATAAATGTATTAACATTTATGTGACAAATATGTCCAAAAACGTGGTAAAAGAAATCTTATAGAAAATTTGAGTCAAATTCAAATAGTCGAATTTAATTCTCCTTTGATGAATAGTTCACCTGAAAATGCCTTGAAAATATTTTTTTTATGTTTTTCAAATGTTAATAAAAATATTAAGGGTAGGGTGTCGGATAATTCCACACGCGTGAGTCATAATTTGTTAACAAAAAAAATAATCCGCTAATTTTAAAGAATCGTAAGTAAGTACAAAAAATTCAGTCATTCACATAGAATTTACTGAAATTTTCTCCCTCTAATAAAGAAACTTCTGTAAAATCTATAACAAAATAATAGAAAATAAACCCAGTTTTTTTTCAAATTTTAATTAATAGAGTTCGAATTAATAATACTGTATTCTGATCAAAATTGTTAAAAACTCACCACCATCTTCCCAAGTAAGTGTATCTTCACCAAGGCTGACAAATTCCCTTTTCAGATCTTCGTAGGTAGCCATGGTCGTTGGGGTCATCAAAACACTTTTTTTCACTCACAATTAGTCACTCCTCAAACCTCAACCCCGGGGGAGGTTTGCAACTTCACTTCACTTCTAATTCGATTTTCCTTTTTATTTGTTTATAAAAAAATAAAAACAAAAACTGCGCAGACACAGGAGAAAAATATCGAAAATTTGCACTACTTCACATTTGAGTTAGAGTGTTAATAAGAGACAGAGGATTGAGCACAGAGTATCAACGTACGATTACATTACCACACTCTCCGGGGAAGTGCGGTGCGGGACGATGTTCTCCGTCTTGTCACCAACCAAGTTCTAATGTTCCCGCTCTTGCTTTCGTCTTATCTCTCTCCCGCCTTTAAACTTTACCTATTCTCCCTCGTTCTGTCACCCTTCTCTTTCCTCTCGTTTTCCTACCTTAATCCTCTCTCTTTCTGCCTTCTATTCCATCACACACTGTTTATTTTTAAAAGAGCTTCATTACAGCTCGACATGCTTACCTGCTGTTCTACTACTACCACCTGTACAAACGACACATGTGTGGAGCAAGCCAATTCAGGAATGTGCATTAGAGACACGTTTGCACCTTCAAGCTGTTTACGCAAATTATTCTCTCACAATTGCGCAATATAATTTTGTGACGTCATTAAAAACATCCCTTACGAAAATTGAGTGTTGAAATATTGCTATTGCAGCTCAGTAATGGAATAAGTATTCAGTTGAGTATTGAAAAGAGTATTCAGTTGAATAGTGAAAAGAGTATAGGAAAATCAATACTTATTTCGCGGTTTGAGTATCGAGAGAATGACTACTGAAATAATAATAAGTATTCAGGAATGAGTATAATTGTGAAAAGAGTATAATTGAGGAATGAGTATAATTGAGAAATGAGTATTGAGAATCAGTACTGAATATTAGTATTGGTAGCGAATACAGAAAATGAGTATTGAGAATCAGTATTGAATCTGAGAATTGGCAGTTAGTGCAGACAGTGAATTATTCAATACTTATTCTCAATACTCATTTGTAGCACTCACTGTCTACAGTGTCTACACTAACGGCCAATACTCAGATTCAGTACGGATTCTCAATACTTATTCCTCAATACTCATTCCTCAATACTCATTCCTCAATACTCATGCCTCAATACTCATTCCTCAATACTCATTCCTTAATATTCATTCCTCAATACTCATTTTCTATACTCACTGCTAATACTTATATTCAGCACTTATTCTCAATACTCAAACCGCGAAATAAGTATTGCGTGCATTAGAGGAACATTTACACCTTTAAGCTGTTTACGCAAATTCCTATCTCACAATTGCGCAATATAATTTTATGACGTCATCGAGAACATCTCTTACGAAAATTGAGCATAGAAAAATTGCTATTGTAGCTCAGTATTGGAAAAAGTATTCAGTTGAGTAGTAAAAAGAGTATATAAAACGCAATACTTATTTCCCCGTTTGAGTATTGAGAGAATAACTATTTAAATAATAATTAGTATTGAGGAATGAGTATAATTGAGGAATGAGGTATAATTGAGGAATGAATATAATTGAGAAATGAGTATTGAGATTCAGTACTAAATATGAGTATTGGTAGTGAGTGTAGAAAATGAGTACTTGAAATAAGTATTAAGAATCATTATTGAATCTGAATATTGGCAGATAGTGCAGACAAGGAGTTATTCAATACTGATGCTCATTACTCATTCTCTCAATACTTAAAACGCGAAATAAGTATTGCGTTTCCTATACTCACATTTATACTCAAAGTAATTCAGTAATGTGCATTAGAGGAATGTTTGTACCTTCAAGCTGTTGAGTAAAGAAAAATTGCTATTGGAGCTCAGTATTGGAATTAGTATTCAGTTGAGTGCTAAAAAGAGTGTAGAAAACGCAATACTTATTTCGCGGTTTGAGTATCGAGAGAATGACTATTGAAATAATAATAATTGAAAAGTATTGAAGAATTGCTATTGCATCTCAGTAATGGATCGAGTATTCAGTTGAGTAGTAAAAAGAGTATTTAGTTGAATATTGAAAAGAGTATAGGAAAATTAATACTCATTTCGCGGTTTGAGAATCGAGAGAGTGACTATTGAAATAATAATAAGTATTGCGGAATGAGCATAATCGTGGAAAGAGTATAATTGAGGAATGAGTATAATTGAGAAATAAGTATAATTGAGGAATGAGTATAATTGAGGAAAGTGTATAATTGAGGAACAAGTATAATTGAGGAATGAGTATAATTGGTTTTCAATATACTCATTTTCTAACACTCACTGCCAAACAGTACTGATTCTCTCAATACTCAAACCGCGAAATAAGTATTGCGTTTCCTATACTCACATTATAACTTAAGGTAATTCAGGAATGTGCATGTGAGGAGCGTTTGAACCTTCAAACTGTTTACGCAAATTCGCCTCTCGCAATTGCGCAATATCATTTTGGGACGTCATCCAGGACACCCCTTACGAAAATTGAGTATAGAAATATTGCTATTGCAGCTCAGTATTGGAATGAGTATTCAGGTGAATAGTAAAAAGAGTATAGGAAACGTAATACTTATCTCGCGCGTTGAGTATCGAGAGAATGACTATTAAAATAATAATAAGTATTGAGGAATGAGTATAATTGTGAAATGAGTATAGTTGTGAAATAAGTATATATGAGGGACGAATATAATTGAGAAACGAGTATAATTGCGTCTCTCACGATTACGCAATGTCATTTTATTACGTAATTGAGAACATTCCTTACGAAAATTGAGTATAGAAAAATTACTATTGCAGCTTAGTATTGAAATGAGTATTCAGTTGAGTAGTGAAAAAATTATAGGAAACGCTATACTTATTTCGCGGTTTGAGCATCGAGAGAATGACTATTGAGATAATAATAAGTATTGAGAAATGAGTATAATTGTGGAATGAGTATAATTGAGGAATGAGTATTGAGAATCAATACTGAATATGAGTATTGGTAGTGAGTGCAGAAAATGAGTATTGAGAATCAGTCTTGAATCTAAGTATTGTCAGTTAGTGCGGACAATGAGTTATTCAATACTTATTCTCAATATTCATTTGCAACACTCTCTGTCTACAGGGTCTAGTGTCTACACTAACTGACAATACTCAGATTCAATACTGATTCTCAATACTCATTTGAAGTAATCATTATCTACACTCACTACCAATATTCATATTCAGTACTGATTCTCAATACTCATTCACTCAATACTCAAAACGCGAAATAAGTATTGCGTTTGCGATACTGCGCATTATGATTTTGTGACGCTATCGAGAACATCCCTTACGAAAATTGAGTATAGAAAAATTGCTATTGCAACTGGGTATGGGAATCAGTATGCAGATAAGTATTAAAGTGAGTATAGGAAACGCAATGCTTATTTCGCGGTTTGAATATCGAGGGAATAGCTGTTAAAATAATAATAATTATTGAGGAATGAGTATAATTGAGGAATGAGTATAATTGGTTCTCATTATACTTATTTTCTACACTCACTGCCAATCAGTACTGATTCTCAATACTCATTATCTCAATACTCAAATAACTGCGAAAAAAGTATTGCATTTCCTATACTCTCTTTAATACTCAAAGTAATTCAGGAATGTGCATTAGAGGAACGTTTACACCTTCAAGCTGTTTACGCAAATTCGTCTCTCACAATTGCGCAATATAATTTTGTGACGTCATTAAAAACATCCCTTACGAAAATTGAGTGTTCAAAAATTGCTATTGCAGCTCAGTATTGGAATGAGTATTCAGTTGAGTATTGAAAAGAGTATAGGAAACGCAATACTTATTTCGCGGTTTGAGTATCGAGAGAATGTTTATTGAAATGATAATAAGTATTGAGGAATGGGTATAAGTGAGAAATGAGTATAATTGAGGAATGAGTATAATTAAGGAACGAGTATAATTGAGGAATGAGTATAATTGGTTTTCAATATACTCATTTTCTACACTCACTGCTAATCAGTACTGATTCTCAATACTCAAAACGCGAAATAAGTATTGCGTTCCCTATACTCACTTTAATACTCAAAGTAACTCAGAGACGTGCGTTCGAGGGACGTTTGCACCTTCAAGCTGTTTACACAAATTCGTCTTTCACAATTGCGCATTATCATTTTGTGACGTCATCGAGAACATACTTTACGAAAATTAAGTATTGAAGAATTTCTATTCCAGCTTAGTATTGGAATGAGTATCCAATTAAGTAATGAAAAGAGTATAGGAAACGCAATACTTATTTCATGATTTGAGTATGGAGAGAATGACTATAGAAATAATACTAAGTATTGAGGAATGAGTACAATTCTGGAATGAGTATAATTGAGGAATGAGTTTAATTGGTTTTCAATATACTCATTTTCTACACACACTGGCAATCAGTACTGATTCTCAATAATCATTCTCTCAATACTCAAACCGCAAAATAAGTATTGCGTTTCCTATACTCACTTTAATACTCAAAGTAATTCAGGAATTTTCATTAGAGACCATTTGCACCTTCTAGCTGTTTGTGCAAATTCGTCTCTCACAGTTGCGCAATATCATTTTGTGACATCATCCAGAACATCCCTTACGAAAATTGAGTATAGAAAAATTGCAATTGCAACTGAGTATTGGAATGAGTATTCAGTTGAGTAGTAAAAAGAGTATAGGAAACGCAATACTTATTTCGCGATTTGAGTATCGAGAGAATGTCTATTGAAATAATAATAAGTATTGAGGAATGAGTATAAGTGAAAAATGAGTATAATTGAGGAATGAGTGTATTTGAGGAGCGAGTATAATTGAGGAACGAGTATAACTGAAGAATGAGTATAATTGGTTTTCAACATACTCATTTTCTACTCTCACTGCCAATGAATACTGATTCTCTCAATACTTAAAACGCGAAATAAGTATTGTGTTTACTATACTCACATTAATATTGAAGGTAATTTAGATGCATTCAAGGAACGTTTGCATCTTCAAGCTTTTTACGCAAATTCGTCTCTCACAATTTCGCAATATAATTATGTGACGTCATCAAAAACATCCCTTACGAAAATTGAGTATGGAAAAATTATTATTGCAGCTCAGTATTGGAATGAGTATTCAGTTGAGTAGTAAAAAGAGTATAGGAGACGCAAAACTTCTTTCGCCGTTTGAGTATCGAGAGAACGACTATTTAAATAATAATAAGTATTGAGGAATGAGTATTATTGAGGAACGAGTATGATTGAAGAACGAGTATAATTAAGGAATAAGTATAGCTGAGGAATAAGTATTGAGAATCAGTACTGAATATGAGTATTAGTAGTGAGTGTAAAAAATGAGTACTTGAAATTAATATTAAGAATCATTATTGAATCTGAGTATTAGCAGTTAGTGCAGAGAGTGAGTTATTCAATAATGATTTTCAATACTCATTCTGTGGCGTCATCAAGAAAATCCCTTACGAAAATTGAGTACAGAAAAATTGCTTTTGCAGCTCAGTATTGGAATAACTATTCACTTGAGTATCAAGAGAATGACTATTGAAATAATACCAAGTATTGAGGAATGAGTATAATTGTGGAATGAGTATAATTGTGGAATGAGTATAATTGAGGAATGAGTGTAATTGAGGAATAAGTATAATTGAAGAATGATGATTGAGAATCGGTACTCAATATGAGTATTGTTAGTGAGTGTATAAAATGAGTACTTGAAATAAGTATTAGGAATCATTATTGAATCTGAGTATTGTCAGTTAGTGCAGACAGTAAGTTATACAATACCGTTTCTTAATGCTCATTCTCTACACTAACTGCCAATCAGTCATGATTCTCAATACTCAAATAGCCGCGAAATAAGTATTACGTTTCCTATACTCACATTAATACTCAAGGTAATTCAGAAATGTACATTAGAGAAACCTTCACACCTTCAAGCTGTTTACGCAAATTCGTCTCTCACAATTGCGCAATATCGCTTTGTGACGTCATCGAGAACATCACTTACGAAAATTTTGCGTAGAAAAATTGCTATTGCAACTGAGTATTGGAATACGTATTCAGATGAGTATTAAAGCGAGTATAGGAAATGCAATACTTATTTCGCAGTTTGCGTATCAAGAGAATGACTATTGAGATAATAATAAGTATTGAGGAATGAGTATAATTGAGAAATGAGTGTAATTAAGGAATGAGGATATTTGAGGAATGAGTATAATTGAGGTATAAGTATAATTGGGGAATGAATATGGTTGAGGAATGAGTATAATTGAGGAATGAGTATTGAGAATCAGTACTGAATATGAGTATTGGTAGTGAGTGTAGAAAATGAGTACTTGAAATGAGTATTAAGAATTATTATTGAATCTGAGCATTGTCAGTTAGTGCAGACAGTGAGTTATTCAATACTGACTCTCAATACTCATTCTCTCAATACTGAAACCACAAAATAAGTATTGCGTTTCCTATACTTACATTATTACTCAAGGTAATTCAGGAATGTGCATTAGAGGAACGTTTGCACCTTCAAGCTGTTTACGCAAATTCGTCTCTCACAATTACGCAATATCATTTTGTGACGTCATCGAGAAGATCCCTTACGAAAATTGAGTATTGAAAAATTGCTATTGCAACTGAGTATGGGAATGAGTTTTCAGTTGAGTAGTGAAATGAGTATAGGAAACGCAATACTTATTTCGCGGCTTGAGTATCGAGACAATGACTATTGAAATAATAATAAGTTTTGAGGAATGAGTGTAATTGAGAAATGAGTTTATTTAAGAAATGAGTATAATTGAGGAGTGAGTTTATTTAAGAAATGAGTATAATTGAGGAATGGGTATAATTAAGGAATGAGTAATGAGAATTCGTACTGAATGTGAGTATTGATAGTGAGTGTAGAAAATGAGTACTTGAAATGAGTATTAAAAATCATTATTGAATCTGAGTATTGTCAGTTAGTGCAGACAGTGAGTTATTCAATACTGATTCTCAATATTCATTTTCTTAATACTCAATACGCGAAATAAGTATTGCGTTTTCTACACTCACTTTAATACTCAAGGTAATTCAGGAATGTGCATTAGAGAAACGTTTGCACCTTCAAGCATTTTACGCAAATTCGTCTCTCACAATTGCGCAATATCATTTTGTGACGTCATCGAGACGATGCCTTAATTAACTAGTGAAAAGAGTATAGGAAACGCAATACTTATTTCACGATTTGAGTATCGAGAGAATGACTATTGAAATAATAATAAGTATTGAGGAATGAGTATGATTAAGGCATGAGTATAATTGAGGAATGAGTATAAATGAGGAATGAGTACAATTGAGGATTGAGTATAATTGAACCAAAAAAGACAAATTTTCAACAAACTATTTCAATCATCAACTAAAGCAGATTAATTTTCAACCATACAGTTACATTTTAAAAAAATCAATTTTCTACCAAAAAATATAGATTTTCAACAAAATACATATATTCTTTAACAAATAGTTTAATTTGAAACCAAGAGGGTTAATTTTCTGCTAAAAACACGATTTTTCGACAAAGTACGTGAATTCACAACCAAATAATTGAATTTTCTACTAAAAAAGATAAACTTTCAACAAAAGATGAAATAGTTAAATTTTCAGTTAAAACAATTTATTTTGAAACCATACATTGCATTTTTAACAAAACAAAAATTATTTTCTACCCAAAGTAACGAATTGTAATCCAAATACATATATTTTTTACCAAATAGTTCAATTTTCAACTAAGAAGATTAATCTTCTGCAGGAAAAGATGAATTTTCAACAAAATACATAAATTTTCAACCAACTAGTTGAATTTCTTACTAAAAACTACGAATTTTCAACTGAATATTTTGAATAATGGATGTGATGTTCCAAAGTTTATTTGATTAATTTTCAGTCTATATTTATTCCGTTTCTCAAAATTTGGAACTAAATAGTTGAATTTTTGAGCTAAAAAATATAAATTATTAACCAAAAATAATTTAGTGTAATTTGTATTGAAGAGAATTAATTTTCAAACAAAAAACGAATTTTCTACCACAGTTTAATTTTGGACCAAATAGTTGAAGTTTATACCAAATTGTGAAATTCTCAAGTAAAAAAGATGATTTTTCTATAAAACGGTTGAAGTTTCAACTTGAGAATATAAATTTTCAACAAAAATGTTATTTTACAACCAATCAGTTGAATTTTCAACAAAATAGTTGAATTTTGAACCAAATGAACGAACTTTCAACTCAAATAATAAATCTTGAAAAAAATGGAATTTCCAGAAAGTAGTTAAATTTTAAGCTAAGGAGTTGAATTTTGAATCTAAAAAGATGAATTTTTAATGAATAATTTGAAAGATTTTATTTTAAAATAACAAACAGTTGGATTTAACCGATAAAGACAAATTTTCAACAAAATACTTGAATCCTCATCTGAAACATTAATGAGTAAAATTGAGAAATGAGTATAATTAAGAAATGAGTATAATTGAGAAATGAGTATAATTGAGAAATGAGTGTAATTAGGGAATGAGTGTAATTTGGGAATGAGTATAATTGAGGAATGAGTATTGAGAATCAGTACTAAATATGAGTATTTGTAGTGAGTGTAGAAAATAAGTACGTGAAATGAGTATTGAGAATCAGTATTGAATCTGAGTATTGGCAGTTAGTGCAGACAGTGAGTTATTCAATACTTATTATCAATGCTCATTGGCAGCACTTACTGTTTACAGTGTCTACAGTAACTGCCAATACTCAGATTCAATACTGATTCTCAATACTCATTTGAAGTACTCATTATCTACACTTACTACTGATACTCATATTCAGTACTGGTTCTCAATATTTATTCCTCAATACTCATTCCTCAATTATACTCATTCCTCAATCATACTCATTTCTCAATTATACTCATTCCTCGATTATACTCATTCCTCAATACTTCTTATCATTTCAATAGTCATTCTCTCGATACTCAAACCGCAAAATAAGTATTGCGTTTCCTATACTCATTTCACTACTCAACTGAAAACTCATTCCCATACTCAGTTGCAATAGCAATTTTCCTATACTCAATTGTCATTAGTGTATTCTGAAAAGCTAGCCCAGACGCGAACCACTTAAGCCGTAGAATATTCTCGATGTCGGTAAGGTAGGAATGATGGTGAATTGAAATATAATAATTTATCTCATGCAATTTACATCTAAATTGATCACTCCTCTGCTTTTCGAACATTGATAGACAGTTGTAAAAAGTGGGTACGGCCATTTTGTTTGTTTTTTTTCTAAAAAAAAAACGCCTAGGGCGCGCATCTATTACGTCCCGCGCTTCGCGCTTGATAATATATTTTTTTCGCGCTTCGCGCTCGTTCATTATACATCCCCCACATTGTTGCATAGGACTTTTAAAATTAAGAGTCAAATCATCAACAACTGCAATTTAGTGATTGTGAATTCTCTTCTGTTAAAGCTCCTTCAGGTTTAACGAACACATTCTCATCACGTGTTTCGTGAGAAAAAAAGAATCAAAGCGAATTTCCAGATCTAATTTAAAAACAATGTTGTTATCAAAAATTGTATTCTGCCTTGTGTCTTTTTGTCCAAACATTTAATTTGTTTATTTGTAATGCCATTTTTCACGATTAAAACAAAAACTATGCGTCTTATCAAAAAATCATTTATAACAGATTTGTAGCTCTATTTTTTTCGTAGCTTATGTCGTTTGTCCAAAAATTTGATTTTTCTATTTTTAATGTTTTTTTTTTACGAATAAAACAAAAACTACGCGTCAATTTAAAAAGTGATTGTTTTTTTTTTAATTACAAATTTCGAAAATCTGAAAATTGTGCTGAGTTGTGCTAGGGAAACACAACTTTGTTCTCAACAATTTTCAATCAGATGAATATTTTTGTGTGTAAATCGACTATTATACTTATGCCTCACTTATACTCATTTCTCAATTATACTTATTCCACAATTATACTCATTTCTCAATTATACTCATTTCTCAATTAAACTCATTCCTTAATTATACTCATTTCACAATTATACTCATTTCTTAATTATACTCTATATTAATGCTTTTGGATAGTATCAAATATAATTTTTATCTCTGAACGAGTTACTTAAATAAACTCTTTGTTGATAACAATGATTGAGAATAGATTTAAAGAACATAAAAATATAATTCTAAAATCTCACTTAATGCTTTCAAACAATTTAGTTGAAAAAATAATGCAGCGTATCCGTTTAGTATAGACAAAAATGATTCTGAACTTCAATAGAGCTCGATTTATAATTAAAACGGTATAAGTAAAAAGAGATTTGTCATAAATTAAAGAATCCTAAACAATTTATGATGTTATGAACGATTTTTTAATTTTTTCAGGTTCCATGGAAACACGAATAAAAATAACAAACAAGTTAATATTCGGATGAGATCATTTCATTAAAAGATGATTTGAAGAAAATATATTATTGTTATTTGTTTAAACAAAAATTTAAGCCCCGGCAGATGAAAGGTTCAATAAAAAAATCTAATTTGCAGAAATCTTTATTCAAACTTTGAGAGCATATTTTGAAACATTTTGTTATATAATATTGGGCAAGAATCCATATGTTGCATAATTTGTTCGAGCACCTTGTCCCTTATCGGATGCACACAAATAATTTTTTTTTTATAACAATAAAAATAAGCTTTACGCAAAGCCAAATCAATTCCTGCACACTGGCAAAAATTTTTCCAACAATAAAATAAAAGTAAACAATTTGTTCTTTTTTATTGCAATGAAAAGAACGCTTTACGCATCGTCAAACCGTAGTCTGCATGCAGGCAATAATTTTTATCAAGAATGAGATATTAACTAGTATATATAAGAGAAAAAAATATTCAAGATTCATTTATTTACAGTCGGAGAAATTTTTTTGAAAATCATTTATCTGGGTCTATACCAAAATGAAGAGTATTATCTTGACGCTGTTCTTCACGTTTGTGGTGTTTTTTTATTCTGTTCGTAAGTAGAATATAAGATAATAATAACAAATTATTTCTATTTTCAGAGAAAAAGTCCAGAAAGAGTCCAGAAACGATAAAAATGAATTTGTTTAAAATTTGTTGATTGTTTCGATTTTAATATTAAAGTTCAGATAGAAAAGTTGTATTTATTATTAAATAGGTTATAGCTGCGTTTATGTTTTTGTGTAATCTAAACAATGGTCAAACTCTGAATTTGTTTGTAAAAATTATTTGAATGAATAATCATTGTTGTGAATTTTTAAAGTATCGTAGCAAAAAGTTGTTTGGAATATATTCTTTATTGATTCCGTAATCAAATTGAGCCTATTCTTTAAAAATAGCAAATCTCTTAATTTGTTTATCAAAATTTTTTAAATAATAATTCGTTCCTGGAACTTTGCAGGGCATTATAGAAAAAAGTCATCGGAAAGATATTCTTTGTTATTAATTGAAAAATATCCAAACTCTGAATTTTTTAATCGGAATTGTTTAAATAATTAATAATTATTGGAAATGTGCAAAGTATCGTAGAAAAGAGTTATTGGAAATACATTTTTTATTGATTCCGGAAACAAATTAAGCCTATTCTTTAAAAAATAGTCAAACTCTTAATTTGTGTATGAAAATTGTTTAAATAATTGAAAAATCTTGGAAATTTGCAGAGAGTTATATAAAAAAGTCATCGGAAAGATATTCGTAGGTAATTTGGTAAAAAATTGAGCCTATTCAATAAAAAATTGCCAAGCTCTGCATTTCTTTAAAGAAATTGTTTAAATTATAATTGTTGTGCCTATTCCTTGAAAAACAGTCAGACTCTGACTTTTTAAATCGAAATTGCTTAAATAATTAATAATTTTTGTAAATTTACAAAGCAACATAGTAAAAAATTATCGGAAAGATATTGTTAATTCCCTCCGTAAACAAATTATTCCTATTCCTATTCCTAATTTTCATTTAAATAGTTCAATTTTCAACCAAAAAGTCGAATTTTCTATCAAGCAATGAATTTTCAACAAAATTCATAAATTTTCAACTAAAAATGGAATAGTTAAACTTCCATTTGAAAAAATAAACATAAAAAAACACGAATTTTCAACAAAATATATTCTGAAAAATCTAAAAAAAACTCCTATAAATTTTTCTTATAAAAGTAAGCTGAAAACAAAAAAAAAATCACTTTTTGGAAAAACAACACAAGATTCGAGAAAAAATTAGAAGATAAAAGTTTTTCACCTCGAAATGAACTGTAAATTTCTTATTGGCCATTTTTTGATAAAAAGCATAATTTTTATTTTAAACGTAAAAAAATAACATTAAAAATAAAAATATTAAATTTTTGAAAAAACGACACAAGCTACAAAAAAATTAATTGACAAAAGTTGTTCACCCAAAAAAAAATAACGAATTTGTTATTGGTCAATTTTTTGATAGGACGCGTTGTTTTTATTTTAATCGTGAATAATAATTAAAAAAAAAACAATTACATTTTTCAAAAAAACGACATGAGCGAAGGAAAAAAATGAATTGACAAAAGTTATTCAGCCTAAAAAGAGCTAAAAATGGTTTATTCATCAATTTTCGATAGGATGTGTAGTTTTTGTTATAATCACTAAAAATAACAATAAAAATACAAAAACTAAGATAGATAGAGGAAAGATTGAAAAACCTTAATAATGTTTTAACGTCTGTGATGAAATATATAGAAGAAAATTAACAACACTTTCAGACCTGACAGTTGGTCTGGCAGTGTTGTTAATTTTCTTCTATACAAAAATTAAATTTTTCGAAGAATGACACAAATTACCCAAAAAATGAACAAACAAAAGTTATTTAAAAAAGCATCTAAACGTCTGTTATAAATATTTGTTATAAAAAAAATTACGTTATGAGAATGTGATCGTGAAAGCCAAATGAGCTTTAACAAAAGAGAATTCACAATCACCAATTTACAGTTGTCAATGCTTTGACATTTAATTTGAAAAGCTCTGTGCAGGAATGTAGGGGAAATACAAAGGCAAATTTTAAAAAATTGTTTCTGCTCAAAATTGACTGTTATCAGAGAGAATATCATAAAATGTTAATATATGTCAAGGGCAATCTCTACGCCTTTATTCCAAGAGATAACGACGATTTAAATAAAACGATTTAACCCGCGGAAGAATCAGAATATACATTAGTTACACTGTTAATAACATTCTTTATTAATGTATTAATTAGTTTTCACTCTAATTGAAAAACATGAGTACTGTTTTTTCTCTCGTCTTATCCTTGCTGGTTATCCTCAATTATATTGGTAAATATAATAAAATAATACATATATCTATAATTTAAGTAATTTTTTTAAGCTATCCGCAAATCAGAATGTGTGCGATTTAATCTACATTCTATCACAATTGCTAGCTTTTTTTCAAAATTTATTCCAGTTTGTCCAAAATGTGTACGAATTCAATCTGAATTTATTTTATTATTATTATTAATTCGAAAAGGGTTTATATTTATACGGTAGTCGTACCATATGTTACCACGTTTACATATGTTACACTCATGGTCATTACGTAAGACAATTTGGGGGCCAAAAATTAATTTTTAACCATGAAAAATAAACTTTCAACAAAATAGTTTAATTTTCAACTCAAAAAAATAAAATATTAACTAAAAATGGAATATCTAACTATGTAGTTAAAAAAAAACAATTGTCAACCCAAAAAACGAATATTCAACAAAATAGTTAAATTTTCAACCGAAAAAGATTAATTTTTAATGAAAGCGATTGATTTTCTACCAAAAATTATACAAATATCTTCACCAAAGCTGTTAGATTTTCAAACAAAGGGATGAATTATTCACTAAAAAAGTAGTTCAACTTTCTCAACCACGTACTCGAATTTTTTATAAAGAAAGATGAATTCTTAACAAAAAATGCAATATCCGATTTTTCAACAAACATATTTCAATTTTACATGAAAAATAATTAAATTCAATCAAAAGATACGAATTTCCAACAACATTTTTTTTTATGGGTTACTCTGAAACCAATCTATTCAGATTATTGAATTTTCCAATCAGGAAAAGAAACAAGTAGAAAGTATTTCAATGCATTTCTAAATAAATTTCTAAATTTAAAAACATTTTTTTTACAAGAATTTAAATAAATAGAAGATTTCTGTCAAGAACGTTGACGTAAAATATGTAAACTCAATTAAAAGAAATCTTCAACATTATTCATAAGCAAACCCTGCAGATTGGAAAGAATCATGAGTTTAGTGTCTCTATTTAAAAAAATTTTAATTGAGATTGGAAAGGAATCCATTTTATCATGATTAATTTTTGCAGAAAAATCAAAAATATGATTCACAATTTGAAAATAAACTTTCAAAAAACCTCATTTTTCGGCTTATAAGCAAACCCTGCAGATTGGAAAGAATCATGAGTTTAGTGTCTTTAATTACAAATTTTTTAATTATGATTGAAACGAACTTCAGTTTATCATGAATAATTTTTGCAGAATAAGCAAAAAAATTATTCTCAATTAAAAAAAAAAACTTCCAAAAAACTTCACTTTTCGACTTATAGGCAAACCCTGCAGATTGGAAAGAATCATGAGTTTAGTGTCTCTATTTAAAAAATTTTTTATAGAGATTGAAAAGGAATCCATTTTATCATGATTAATTTTTGCAGAAAAAGCCAAAATATGATTCACAGTTCAAAAATAAACTTTCAAAAAACCTCATTTTTCGGCTTATAAGCAAACCCTGCAGATTGGAAAGAATCATGAGTTGAGTGTCTTTATTTACAAATTTTTTAATTAGGATTGAACGAACTTCAGTTTATCATGACTAATTTTTTGCAAAATAACAAAAAAATGATTCACAATTAAAAAAAAACTTCCAAACAACTTCACTTTTCGACTTATAGGCAAACCCTACAGATTGGAAAGAATCATGAGTTTAGTGTCTCTATTTAAAAAATTTTCAATTGAGATTGAAAAGAAATCCATTTTATCATGACTAATTTTTGCAGAATAAGAAAAAAGATGATTCACAATTAAAAAATAAACTTCCAAAAAATCTCACTTTTCGGCTCATAAGCAAAACCTGCAGATTGGAAAGAATTATGAGTTTAGTATCTTTATTTAAACAATTTTTAATTAAGATTGAAACGAAATACAGTTTATCATGGATAATTTTTGCAGAATGAGCAAAAAAAATGATTTACAGTTAAAAAATAAACTTCCAAAAAACCTCACTTTTCGACTCATTAGAGACAAGACTTGAATAAAAAAACAGTTTAATTTTCCACAAAAAAAAAATTTGTTCGGAAAGAAAAACAATTAAAATCCCTTGTTTCTTGTTGCAGAGTTGAGTATACAGTTCGACTGTTTACCTAATGGCCAACCTATTCTTTCAATTCCTCGTGCCAGGTCAAGGTCGCCTCCTACGGAGCATAATGTTCCTGCCAATTTGAGGTCTCCTCTTGCCAGACAATCTTCTCTACGCATATTTGGATATAAACGTGAACTTCTTAGATTTATTCGGCTTACTCCCAACACGAATCCGAACCGGCAATTCGAAATTCGAAGATACACTTTTCCTCGCGATAAGCCAATCCTAGTGAAAGTAGGCGCAAATTCCTTCAGGCCCATGCCTACCGAAGAACAAACTGTATTATCAACGTCCAATGGTGACATCTTTGCAATATTCACAAACAAAGATTCACTTCTTCGTGGAATATATAGAAAAATAAATCTGACTAGTAATCGAGTGAAAATAAATATGGACAGCGGCGCGGTTAAAGATATGACATCAGAAGAAATTGAGGATTGTCCCACAGGCGAGAAACACCGAATTTCAAAGGCTTTTAAAAGAGTAGTTCTGCCTGCTGATGAAGAAACAAAAAAAATGTAGTTTGACGTAAGGGTCAATTTCGCGCACTGCGGCCCTTCCGAGGCGAGAGTTGCAACCATCTCTCGCTCTGCGCGCTGAGAAACTGCGTGGGCCATCAGTTCTAGGAAGACAGAGGCCGGGGGGACAGAATCCGAGAGTTGGGTGTACAATCGACCACAAGATAATTTTAATTCATAAAAAAATTTGAAACTAAAATATAATATGGTTTTTAATCCAGAGCAGGATAAAAATGTTACAAGTAACTTTTGCAATGTACTCTTTCTTTAACGAATAATTGGAATTATTTAAGAATACCTAGAAAACATAAAGCAACTATTCTAAAAATGTGTTCAATACCAACGCAAAGTTTCGAATGTTTATTGAATTTGTCATGAACAAATAAGTGATTGAAAAAAATTTGTGGAGATTAGGGGATTAGAAATAAATTTGAACAATTTATGTACAAAAAGAGGTTTTCAGTTTAGAACATGAGAGATGATAAATCATTTTTTAATTCATAAACAAATTTTATACACAATTATCCATATCTTGTATTTACGATGGAATAAATAAAACTCTTTTCTACGGAATCGATCATATATTACTTGGTAATAAAACCTAAGTATCTGACTCTTTTTTATGTTGCTTTGTAAATTTACAAGAGTTATTAATTATTAAAATAATTTTGATTAAAAAATCAAGAGTTTGGCCAATCTTGAACGAATGGGCTCAATTGTTTTACGGAATTACCAAGAATATATATCCAATAACTCTTTTCTACGAGTAACTACATTCTTAAAATTCATTTCTTTGGTTGATGATTCATCATTTTAGTTACAGTTATTTTTTATTCAAAATTTAACTACTTTGTTAATTAGTTTTTCAACTGAAAATTAACCTATTCCATTTTTGTAAATTATTCAAATTGATTATTTAAATTAATTAATTTAAAGTAATTGAAGTAAATTAAGTAAGGCAAGTTTTGATATGGCAAGTTAGATGGAATGTTTAAACTGTTAAAAGATTTTACCACCAAAAATCTATATGCATAGAACTGGCGATTTTACGATTGGCTCGCGCGCCCTACGACACGGGTACTGCGCACCAATCACAAGCAAGTACTTCTTATATTGGATCGCGCGACACAATAACGAGATGCAATCTTAAATTTAATATTTAGAATTGAATTAACTTATTAAATTGAACTAATTAATTTAAATTCATGTATTTTATTAAAAAATAATCTTTTTTGGTATAAAATTCATTTTTGAGTTGGAAATTATTATTTTTTTATTGAAAATTAATTTTTTAACTGAAAATTTAACTATATCATGTTTTTTTGAACATCAATCTTCTTCAGTTTAATATTCAACTATTTGTTTGAAAATGTCTTTATTTTGTTGAAACTATGTCTTTTGTGGTACAATATAACAGTAATATTCTCGGTGCCTAATTCACCTTTTTGGTAAAAAAATTCAACTATTAGGTTAAAAATTCCAATACAAATAAAAATATTTGGTTTAAAATTCCTGTAGTTTTTTGAAAATTATTATTTTTTGGTAGACAAAAGTTTTGATTTTTTTTTAATTGAAAATTAATTTTTTAAACTAAAAATTTAAATAAATTTTTGGGAAAAAATTAATTTGTTTGGTCGAATATTTATTTCATTCGCTTGAAAACTTATTGCTCGAATTGAAAATTGAACTAATCTATTTTTTGTTGAAAATTTGTCTTTTTTTAGTTGAAAATTAAAGTACTTTGTTAAAAATTATTCTTTTTGATAGAAAATTAATCTTTTTAGTTAAAATTTCATTTTTTGGTTGACAATTTTTTTAAATTGAAAATTAATTGTTTTAACTACAAATTTAACTATTCCATTTTTCGCCAATTTTTTTTTTATGGACATTAAATCTTTTTGGTTGAAAATTCATCTGGTTGGTTGAATATTTAACAATTTCATTAAACATTTATGTTCTTTGGTTAAAAACTTATTTCTCTAACTTAAAATTGAATTATTCTTTTTTTGGCAGCAATATAACCATTCTGGTTGAAAAATTCTATTAAAAATTAAAATATGGTTAAAAATTCATGTATTTTATTAAAAATTATTCTGTTGTGGTAGAAAATTAGGCTTTTTGGTCGAAATTTCATTTCTTTTGTTCATTTTCAAAAAAATTAATTTATTAAACTAAAAATGTAACCATTCAATTGTTCGTCGAAATTTAATCTTTTTTCATAGACATTTAATCTCTTCGGTTGAAAATTTAACTATTTCTTCAAACATTTATTTTATTTCGTTAAAAACTTATTTTTTCAACTTAAAATTAAACTACTCTATTTTTTGTTGAAAATACATCTTTTTTATTTGAAAATTCATTTATTTTGTTGAAAATTTTTCCTTTTTTTAGAAAATTCATCTTCTGGGTTAAAAATTTTAATACTCAGAAATTAAATTTTTTGGTTTGAAAATGCATAATTTTAATTAAAAGTTAATTTTTTTCCTCAAAAATTCAACCGGTTTGGTTGAAAATTCGTTTTTTTTCTTTTGAAAATGATTTTTTTTCACTAAAAATGTAGCTATTTAATTTTTGCCACAAAATTGATCTTTTTTAGTTCAAAATTAAAAATTGAACAAATTTTGCGTGGAAATATAAATGATTACACTTTTTGTTTAGAATTTAATTTTTTTATCAAAAATTCATCATGTTGGTTGAAAATTGTACTATTTTATTGAAAATTTCCTTTTTTTGCTTGAAAATTAATTATTTTGACTGAAAATGTGAAAGTAAAATTTCAAATTAATAAATCACAATCAACTGAAACTCAATTCATCATTATGTGTTTGAATTTGGCAATATTTCTTCCTCCGAGTTTCTTAAATTACTATTATATAGTATTTTTTAGAGAACAGATGATTAATTATTTTAAAATTTTTCATTAAAAAATTCAGAGCTTAGCTATTTTTAATGGAATAGGCTCAATTTTTTACAAAATCAACTAAGCATATCTTTCCGATGACTTTTTTCTATAACGCCCTGCAAATTTCCAAGATTAATTAATTATTTAAACAATTTTCATTAACAAATTAGGAGTTGGGCTATTTTTTTAAAATGATTTCTTCTTGTTCAAAATTACAGTTTTTTTAGTTGAAACGTCATTTTGTTGTCAAAATACCCTGAATTGCAGCAGAATTTACATTCCTTACTTTGGTTGAAAATTGAACTATTTTTTCGAAAAATAGCTGTTTTTTGGTTAAAAATTTTGTTTTTTAAGTGTAGATTTGATTGAAGATTCTTTATTTGATTTGAAGATTCAACTCCTAGATTAAAATTTCTGGTTAGAAATTCATGTATTTTTTTGAAAATTCATCTTTTTTGGTAGAAGATTCGTATTTTTTACTAAAAAAATTAATCTTCTCAGTTGAAAATGTATGCGTTTGATTCAAAATTCAAATATTTAGTTGAAAATTTTTAGTTGAAAATTCAACTATTTCGTTCAAGTCATGTATTTTTTAAATCACGTTTTGCTTTGAATCTGTTTTAGCTGAAATATTAATTATTATATTTTTCGTTTTTATCACAAAAAATATCGTGTGTACCGAGCAAAGTCTTTTTACGACCGGGCGTGAATTTTCGCAAACTCACGCTCGGCCGTAAAAAGACTTTGTATTAAAAATATTTTCTATAATATGTACTAAAATTTAATATAATAATATTATATTATTATTATTAATATAAAATTTAATATATATTGAATATTCAACTAAATATTTACTATTATATGTCCTATTATTGATATATAGCAGTTATGCTTTCACGTGTTCTCAAAATCTCAATAACCTAGTTTTTTTTCTTATCTTTAGGATTAAACTTCAAGAATATTTTTTAAGAAAACAAATTATGGCAGCCTGGCGAGACTTTGGCCAAAAAAGATATCGTAATAATAGTAATCGTTATCTATCACATAGTCTTCTCTCAGTGGAAATTTTGATAATTCTGTAGGTTTTTTTTTGATAATAATAACTGATAGTAATTAGTATATAAAGCAGCGAATATATTACAAATTTCTCAGTCATAGTTTACGATATCTGCCAAAAAAAATGAAGATCCTTATCAGCACTCTGCTTCTCACCATCATGGTTTTTCTAAATGTTGGTGGTAAGTGTACTCAATATAATGTAAATCTCAATTGAAATATGAAATATAAAATTTATTTCCAAAATTAAATTTTTTTAAATATTAATCTAAATTTCAGAACACGCAATTTTTTAATTTCATGCTCTTGAAAATTTCGATAGCTGATATTATTTTGTACATAAGGCTTTTGTTCATTATTATTCATTTAATTTCAAGCACTTAAAATCGTAAGTTGCCTAATGTTGACCTCACCGAAATAAAATTTTTTTAGTATTTAATTCCTATTTTTGAAGTTTTGTATTTAATTTTTTTCCGCTTTTATCGAAATTTTCTCAATATTGAATATTTTTCTAATTTAAAAATTTTTAAACGTTTTCTGCTTGATATTATCCGAGTTAAATTGTTATATATAACACATATATTACATAATCGAAAGAGTTTCGGTTTTGAATTGAGAAATCTGAAAAAGTGTTTAATTTGTGTAAATGAAGCTTCGGCAAAGCTAACGTTGAATCAAGATAAATATGTCTTTTTAGCATATTTGTTTAAACTGTTAGCATGTATTGATATACTTTTCATATGACACATAATTTATTTTATGATAAATATATTCAGACATAGAGCAGAAAATTCATTAGCAAGAATCTTATGTCATACTATGAGGATAGTTGCAAATAATAGTATATTGTGCACCAAGGCGGCAAAGTAGTCTTTTTACGGCCGAGCGTGAGTTTACAAAAACACACGCTCGGCCGTAAAAAGACTTCGCTGCATCGGTACATACAATAAAGTAGCCCACCACCATAAAAGTACTTTTTATGGATTCAACATTAGAGACAGTGGTGAAAAACTACCTTGAATTCCCTCAATGCCCTGAAATCCCTGAAAACCTCTAAATTCTCTTAAATCCTTGAATTCCCTGAAATATTTCAATAACTTGAATTCTCTGAATTTGAGAAAAATCTCTGAATCTGTTTAATTCTCTGAATCGCTTGAATTCTCTGAATTCCTTGAATTCTCTGAATTACTTGAATTCTCTGAATTACTTGAATTCTCTGAATTCCTTGAATTCTC
>JAABKJ010005931.1:0-22480 GCA_011634705.1 Andricus grossulariae | reverse complement strand
ATTGAATACTCGAAAAAAAAAAAATAATAATAATAATAATTCTCTACCAAGCATTTGCATTTTTAACCAAAAATAATGAACTTTCAATGAAAAAGATTAATTTTCTACGAAAAAGGACAAATTAATTTTCAATTAATGACGAATATTCGACCAGAAAAGGTCATTTTTTATTTTAATAAATCAATTTTCCATCAAAAATGGAATAGTCAGATTTTCAGACAAAAAGATTAGTTTTCAACCAAAAAAGGTTTTTTTTTTCACCAAAATAGTAGGATTTTCAACCAAAGAGATGAATTTTCAACAAAAATGATGAACCTTAAAAAAAATGTCAAAGAAACTTTTTAATTTTTAACCAAGAAGATTAATTTTTTATCAAAAAAGACGGTTAATCAACAAAAACATTAATTTTAAACCAATTACTGAAATTTCTAACTAAAAAAGATTAATCTTCCACAAAGAAGTTGAACTTTTGACTAAAAAGATATATTTTCTACTAAAAATAGAATAGTTAAATTTTTAGTCAAGAAAATGAATTTTCAACAAAATAGTTGAATTCTCACTCAAAACAAATTATTTTCCAACCAAGCAATTGCAGTTTTAACTAAAAAGAATGAACGTTCAAGCAAGAAGATTAATTTTCTACAAAAAGACGAATTTTCAGTAAAATATATACATTTTTAAACCAAAGAGATGAATTTTCAACTAAAATAATGTATCTTATAAAAATAAATTTTTAAGAAAATTGTTGATTTTTTTACCAAGAAGATTAATTTGCTACCATGAAGACGAATTATTGACAAAAAAGTCAATTGTCAACCAATCACTTGCATTTTCAAACAAAAAAAGTTAATTTTCAACCAAAAATTAAACGAATTTTCAACAAAATAGTTGAATTCTCAACCAAAACAGATTAATTTTCAATCAAGTAGTTGCATTTTTAACCTGAAAAAATCAACCTTCAATGAAGAAGATTAACGTTTTACAAAAAGACGAATTTTCAATAAAATACACGAATTTTCAATCAGAAAAGATCAATTTTGAATATAAAATTTAAATTTTCCATACAGAATAACATACATAGTTAGATTTCAAGTAAATAGAATAAGTTATAAAAAAATGAATTTTCAGCAAAATAGACCAATTTTCACCCAAAGAGATGAATTTTCAATTCAAATGATTATTCTTAAAAAAATGAATTTCAAAGAAAATTGTTTATTTTTTTACCAAGAAGATTATTTTTCTACCAAGAAAAACAAATTATCAACAAAACATCAATTTTCAACCAATTACTTGAATTTTGAACAAATTAAAAAAATTTATTTTCAACCAGAAATTTCAACGAAGAAAAACGCGAACTTGTCAAGAACAGGGGAAAAAATAAAAATTCTCGAAAAAAGGGGAAAAGAGGAGTATAGGGGAAAGAGTGTAAAGTTTGAATTTTTGGAAGTGATTTTTAAACTTATTAAGTAATTATTCAGCTTACCATTGCAGGGCTATATTTCGCAAAATGAACAAACATTTCTAAAATTGATCATAAAGAAACGTACAAAACAAAAATTAATTTTTTTTGTAACTTCTCGCAATTGGGCAAGTCGATTGAAAATTGTCAAATTTTTTATTTTTAAAACTGTTTTATGCATAAAACAAAATGTTTTCTCTAATTTTCTGCTTAAATTTTGTAGAAGTGAATAACCTTAGATAGAAAAAAGTAAGAAGAAAATATTTTCCTCGAAATATATTTTTAAAAAATGAGGAAAAATGCAATTTTGTTAATTTGTACCTAAAGCTGCCAAAAACTAATGTTTCCCGATTTTATAATTTTTGATGCTCATTTAAAAAAACTATGTGAACACGTACATATTTTTGAGTTTCAAACAAATTTACTTTTCTATTTTTGACGGATCCTGAAACATGAGCCATTTCTACAAAAGGTCCGTAAAAATCCATTTACACAGGATCCATGAAAAATAGAAAAAAATTTTTATTTAAAACTTGAATATATAAACGTTTTTCTTTAGTTTATTACAAAGACTATCAAAAAATTATAAAGAAAATAAAAGCTTTTTCTCAACTTTAGCTACAAATTACGAAAAGTACATATTTCGACGAAAACATTTTTTTTTTACTTTTTCCCCATACAAAATTATTCACTTTCATAAAATTCAGCCGAAAACATAAAAAATTTTTTTTTTCTATTTACGGATCCTGTGTAAATGAATTTTTACTGATCTTATGTAAAATTGGCTGATGTTTCAGGATCCGGAAAAAATAGAAAAAAATGTTGTTTGAAACTCAAAAATATGTTCATGTTTTCTTAGTTTATTAAAAATATCAACAAAAAAAACAACATTTTTTGTCAATTTTAGGTATAAATTTACAACATTGCATTTTCCGTCATTTTTTGCAATATTATATTTCGATAAAAAAATTTTTTCCTTACTTTTTTCTATCTAAAGTTATTCACTTCCATAAACTTTACCCAAAAGAAAATTGAAAAAAAATTTTGTCCGTACACATAAATGTTTTAAAATTTTAAAATTTTCAATGGTGAAAAATTTAGGAAATTTTTTATTTGTCTGCAATTCCACAAAGAAACTTTTCAGTGCAGTTTCCAATGAATCTAAACATTTTGAGTTTGATCCAATCACCCTACTACACAATGTTCTCAAATGAAGAAAAATGTTTGAAAAATTTATTTAAAAAAATTCTCTTACAAAAATTTTTAACGCATAATTTATTATTAATTGTTATATTTTGTATTTAAAAATATGGTGTGGGGCAGTTTCAGTGTCACATGAAATTTTAAATGAGGATTCTCCGACATAGGAATTTCAATGTGGAAAAATTGAATGCATGAATTCGAAGATTATTATTAATTATAATAAAAGTACAAGCAAAATTATAAATCTTCATAAATCTTTTATAAATCTTTGCTCTAATTGTTGGCACTGTATGCAAGAAATATTTGAAAGGAAAATGTGTAATTGTAGATTGTAAATGTCTACATTACCGGAAATAGATAACATCTAGTACTTGCCTTCCAATAGAATGGTAAGGATATTGGCAGTTAAATGACTCTCGAGATAACAATGGAACACAATAGAAAATGGGCTATTTGGATTGTAGTTGGAAATACTCAAGTATTACTCTCTACTATTATAAGATGGATTCGATGCCTTTGGCATTGTAGCAAGAAATCGTTGACTCTTTTGCCATTACACACTTATTACGCAATTCCATTTCTATACATTTCTATCCATTGCTATACATTGCTATTCATTGCTATACATGCATATATTGATGTCCTTTTCTATCCTTATCTATCCTTTTCTATCCTTTTCTATCATTTTCTATACTTTTCAATCATTTTCTATTCTTTTCTATCATTTTCTAGAATTTTCTATCCTTTTCCATTCAGTATCCATCTTTTTTCTATCCTTTTCTATCCTTTTCTATCCTTTTCTATCCTTTTCTATCCTTTTCTATCATTTTCTATATATTTTTCCTTTTTGCCACTTTCTATCCTTTTCTATCCTTTTCTATCCTTTTCTATCTATTTCTATCCATTTCTATTAATTTAAGTAATACTTAACTTTTTACAAATAGGCTCTAGTGTTCCAAAACGCAATAGCGAGAAAACATTGTCTGTTTCTTCTAATTAAAATACACCTAAATATGGCTTACTGTTTCCTACATTTCAATTTTTTCTTTGCTTGCACAGCGGCTACATTGTTGCAAATTTAACGCAAGAGTTGCCATGTAATTTTAATTATTTATTCGAAAGTGGACGGGAACGTCGGTTACTGTCTTCATAATTGGTTAGTTAATTATTCTCTTTGTGGCATCGCATCCTCGTTAAGGTGAAGTGACTTCCATTAATCGAGGTTCGTCTTGTTAATTATTTATCCGCTCTTTATTTATTTAACTAGCAACAACTTACTGAGCGATGCCCGGTAAAGATTTTTTTGTAGTATTTCAGCACGGAACAGTGACCTCTATCGGAAATGTTACTTATTAGGTTATTCTTTTGGACTCATTTTTTTATTCTCAACAACTGCTATAAGAATAAATGAAAGCATAACATAGAATTTTTATTTTCGATCTTAACACTACATGTCAATCATTGGAAGTCTTTCAAATTATTTAAATTTAAATTATTATTTGTGATTTTATTTTGTTAGTATATTTGCTTCCTCATATAGTATACAGTAATGACCTTTTTAAATTATTTAAAAATAATAATGATATTGTTTTTAAATAAAATATTAGGGTCTGGTCTCATGGGGTCCCCCAACTATAAGAAAAATACAACAATACAATTAGGTCAATCAGTTCGTCTCAAGTCAAGGAATCTTTTATGTTCTCGCATCAAACTTGAAGTATGTTAATAAAAATGTTTTACTGAAAAAATATACTTTTCAAATATTACAAATCGCTATAAATTCCTCAATTTTGAATAAAATGTAATCAAATTAAGGTCAACTAATTCGTCTTGAGTCGAGGAATATTTATATTCTTGCATAAACTTTGAATTAAGTTAAGAAAAAATAGTTTTTTCAAATATTATAAATGACCATATCGTCCTTACTCTTTAATAAGATAGGATAGTATTGTAGGTCAATCTATTCGTCTTGAGTCAAGGAATGTTTATGTTCTTGCATAAATTTTGAATTAAGTTAAGAAAAACAGTATTAATGAAAAAAAATCGATTTTTCAAATATTATAAATTACCATAACGTCCTTAATAAAATATAATAGTATTGTAGGTCAATCGATTCGTTTCGAATCAAGGAATGCTTTTTTATTCTTACATCAAAATTATATCATGATGAAAAATCTTTTACTCCAAGTGAAAATTTATCTAATATTATAAATCAACATAACTTTCTTACTCTTCAATGTAATATATTAATATCCTAGGTCAATCGAATCGTCTCGAATCAAGGAGTCTTTTTTATTCTTACATCAACTTTGAGTTATGTTGATGAAAAAAGTAGTTCAATTTCCAACAATTAAGTTTAATTTTCAATCAAGAAGAATATATTTCTATAAAAAAGGACGAATTTACAAAAAATATGTAAATTTTTAACCAAATAGTTAAATTTTCATATAAAAACGAGCCATTTTTAACAAAAAATGGAATAGGTAAATTTTTAGTTGACAAAAATGAATTTTAAAACAAAAAACGATAAAAAAAAATTAAATCTTCAACCAATAAAATGGATGATTAACAAAGCAGTTAAAATTTTTAACCGAGTAATGGAATCTTCAAACAAAAAAGGTGAATTCTCAATTAAAAATTTAATAGTTGAATTTCCAACTGAAAACGATCAATTCTCAAAAAAAAAAAAAAAATTTCAACCCTCAATTCAACTCTCTCAATTTGCAGTTGAAAAATATTTATTTTCAACCAACAAAAAACAAACAATTTCCAACAAAATAGTTAAATTTTCAAACAATGAGATGAATCTTTAACTAATTAAATGAATTTTTAACAATGTACTTCAACTTGTAACCAAGTAGTTTAATTTTCAATGTAGAAGAATAATATATTTCTGCAAAAATAGATGAACTTGCTATATCTAAATTTTTACTTAAAAAAATTAATTTTACAAACTAAAACGAATTTTCAAAAAAAAAAGTTCAATCATAAAACAGTAAAATTAATTTTTAACAAAGTAGTTCAACTTTCAATCAAGTAGTTTAATTTTCAACAAAAAATATTAATTTTCCATGAATGATTCAATACTTGAATTTTCAACCAAAAAGAAAAAGTATTTTCAACAAAATAGTTGAATTTTGAGGCCAAAAATACGAATTTTTTGAAAACCAAGTAGTTTAATTTTCAATCAAGAAGAATATATTTATGCCAAAAAGGACAAATTTACAACTAAATATGTAAATTGTCAATCAAATAGTTGCATTTTCATGTAAAAACAATCCATTTGAACCAAAAATGGAATAGTTAAGTTTTCAGTTTGAAAAATTATTTGAAAAAATTAATTTTAAAACAAAAAAAGGAGTTATCAACAAAATAGTTAAATCTTTAACCGAAAAGGCTAATTTTCAACAAAACAGATTAATTTAAAAAAATATATTTGTCAACCAAATAGTTGAATGTTCAACTAATAAAGATAAATTTTCAACAAAAATGGAATAATTATATTTTCAATTTGCAAAATTAAGTTTCCACAACTAGAAAAAAACAAACAATTTTCAACAAAATATTTAAATTTTCAGCCAAGGAGATGAAGATTCAACTAAAATTATGCATCTTTAACCAAAAATAAATATAAATAATAAAGTAAATATATATATATATATATGTATAATTGTAGGTCTATCGATTCGTCTTGAGTCAAGAAGAGTTTATATGCTTGCATCAATTTTGAAATGAGTTAAGAAAAAAAGTATTCATGAAAAAAAAAGATTTTTCAAATATCATAAATGACCACAGCTACCTTACTCTTAAATCAAATGTAAAAATATTGTACGTCAATCGATTCGTCCCGAATCAAGGATTCCTTTTTTATTCTTACATCAACATTATATTATAATGATAAAAATTTTTTTACTCTAAGCGAAAATTTTTCTCATATTAAAAATAAACACAACTTTCTTACGCTTTAATGAAATATATTAATATTGTAGGTCAATCGATTCCTCCAGAATCAAGGAGTCTTTTTGATTCTCACATCAACTTTGAATTACGTTGACAAAAAAAGTTTTACTGGAAAAAATAGACCTTTAAAATACCACAAAACACCATAACTCCCTTAGTTTTGAAGAAAACGTATCAAAATTGTAGGACAAGCAATGCGTCTTGAGTCAAGGAATGTTTATATTCTAAAAAGTTTGCATGAAAAAAAAAGACTTGTCAAATATAAATGACCATAGCGCCCTTACTCTTTAATCAAATATTGTAGGTCAATCGATTCGTTTCAAATCAAGGATTCCTTTTTTATTCTTACATCAAAATTATAGTATCATAATAAGAATTTTTTTACTCTGAAAGAAAAATTTTCTGATATCATACATGAGCATAACTTTCTTACTTTTCAATGATATATATATATATTAGGTCAATCGATTTACCTTAAGTCAAGGAAAAAGGACTGAAATTTAATAAATTATCCTTAATTAATGGACGCCCCTAAAGCCGTTGTACATTTTCCCCATCTTCTAATTATTAAAATACCAATTTCAAAATATGAGACCATCAGAGCATATTTTTGCCTCAAATCTTCAATGACATCCTCAGTTCACTGCAGCGCAAAAGGGCATCCAAGCTCCGAGCGAAACCAATATCGCAATGTTCCACCGCGGAAAGTTCGCCGGTAATGCCATACAATATCTGCTCCAGCTTCCATTACTTCGGTCTGCCCCCCCCCAACTCTTTCGATTCCCCGACCTCCTCACCCCCACAGATCTGCCCTCCTCTTCCTCCAACCTTCCTCGTACACAGCTTTTCTCTACCTTCGACTCATGGACCACTCCATCGCCCTGGATAGGTGCATAGAGGGGATTGGGTGCGGGAGGGGGAGGGGGGATTGAGAGTGAGAGAGGAAAAAGAGAAAAAAGGTGGATGGACAGATAGATGGATGATGGAAAGAAGAGAAGAAGGAGGGAGGAGGTGGTTGGGTGGTGGAGGAATTTAGAGAGGGTGGAACTCCCAAGGGCGGAAAAGAGGGTTGCGGAGGTAAGAAGGGGGTGGAATGGTCGCCCTGACGTCGTTGGTACCTCTTTTTCCTTTTTTCCAATTATCGATAAGACGGAGACGGCGCAATACCGCGAGTAGGTGCATGTATAGATATAGAGTAGAGAGGGTACGTTTTCTTTCATACCACCCTCACCCACCCCTACTGCTCCCTCTCCCTTCCCCTTCGTCTGGCTCTCGTGATAAAATTGCCTTCTCGCTCTTCTTCGATGCCTTTTTTTCTTTTTTTTTTTGCTTCTCTTCTTCTTGTTCTTCTTTTTCTTCATCTTCTTCCTTCTTTTTGCTCTTCCTCTTGTTTCTGCTTCGTCCTTCTCATTCCTGCCTTTGTCTGTTTTGTTTGGCTCGCTCTCTGGGCGCTTCGATACTCGACGAGCGAGGAGAGGAGGCTGAAACGATTTAACACGATTGGCCAGTGGGAATAAACTGACTACACGCGCATTGGTTCCATCGGTTCCATTGGCTCGACTACCTTCTCTCCTGGAGGTTGTTTCGCTCTCTTTTACTCCCGATCACTCTCGCGAGGCCCTGTCTCTTGGTATCGCGAATTCCATGAGTTGAAGCTTGGTTCTGGATGATTTTCCTCTAGATGATAAAAAACGGTCTTAATTTCAGTCAAAACATAGACTTATTTCGAAAATTGGGAAAATATAATTGCAAGTATTGTAGAATTGCTGCAAGTAGACCTAGAGTGATTAATACAAGTATTTTGGCTTAAATTAGGTCAATACTTGGACTTGAATTCAGCTCTCACAAAATTAGTTTAGATAATCATATTCAGCTATCATAAAATCTGAGTGGAAGGTTCACTTTCAATCTGGTCTTTAATTCAGTGATGGAAAAGTCTAAGTCAATAAGCTGGCTTAAATCCAGTACTGATTTACTTAAAACTGAAATTAAGAATTATGTGAGGCTGAATTTAAAACTATGGATCACTTCCATCGCCAACTGAATTTAAAAATCTTTCTCAGACGTTAAGAATCTTTCTTTTATTTTTCAGTAAAAGTTTGTTTAATTTCAGTAAGTTTAGAAACTGAAATCTAGACCGGTCAAAAATAAAATAGCATAAATGGAACCTTATAAAATTTTTGTATATCTGTTACCATCTGTTATCGAAAATAATAGAACAGCAAGGTCAATACTTTTGATAATTTTTTATTCTTTAAGTCAAACAATTTTTAGTTTTGAATAACCAATTTCCGGTGAAAAACGCTAACATAGCCTGTTATTCTTCAAATATTGTAAATATTCTTTAAAAATTGAAAGATTTTTTTATTAAAAATAGAAATTTTAAACGAAAAGCAATAACACAACATAAACAAAATTGTTTGAGATTATAAATCCTCTTTTTCTGCAAATTCTAAAATTGTTCCTAAATTGTAAATCTTCTTCGGAAAATATACCTTTTTCCGGTGCAAAAGGGAAGCATAACCTAAACATGTTAAAAAATTCCTAATCTTCAAAATTCAATGATTTTTCATTCAAAGTATCTATTTCCAGTATAAAACGCACAATAATTGAAAATTGTAAATCTTGTGATTTTTTAAAAATAAAAAT
This sequence comes from Andricus grossulariae, assembly GCA_011634705.1. NCBI lineage: Eukaryota > Metazoa > Arthropoda > Insecta > Hymenoptera > Cynipidae > Andricus > Andricus grossulariae. The sequence continues at coordinate 13,209 of JAABKJ010005931.1, read as the reverse complement.
ACTAATTTTCGACAAAAAAAATACTACTAACTTAACAAAAAATTGTTTCAAATTGTGAATTTTCATTGAAATTTAATGATTTTTGTATAAAGTAACCGTTTTCCGGTGAAAAATTTCAACATAATTGTAAATTATTCAAAAATTGTCAATATTCTTTAATATGTTCATTGATTTAAAAAAAATTAAAACAGCGTCTTTGAAATTTTTGAAATGTAATTTTAAAAAAATTAAAAATACCAATTTCCGACAAAAAAAATAACGTTAAAAAAAATTGTTCTAAATTGTGAATTTTTTTTGACTATTAATGACTTTTCTTTAAAATAATTGATTTTCGGTGAAAAACGTAAACATAAATTTAAAGTTTTCAAAAATTGTAAATCTTCTTTAAAATATTTATTAAAATTTTTGGTCAAAATTGTTAGCTTATCCTAAAATTATACAAAAATTTAATTTTCTTTGAAATCTAATGACTTATACTGAAAATACCGATTTTCGGCGTAAAACACCAACATAATCTAAAATTGTTGAAAAGTTGTGAATCTTCTTCAAAATGTTTGACAAATAATTTGAAAAAAAAATCAAAATACCAATTTCCGACGAAAAACACTAATAACCTAACGTACCAAAAATGGTTTCAAATCGTAATTTTTTTTAATTTAATAATTTTTGCCTCAAATAACCGATTTCCAGTAAAAAACGTTACACATTTTTTATGTGTAACGTTAACGTAAACTAAAATTGTTGAAAATTTTGAATTTTCTTCGAAATTTAATGATTTTGAAATAAAAATTTCAATTTCCGACATAAAACACTGACACAATCCGAAGTTGTTCAAGCTTGTATATCTTATTATTTTAAACAAAAAGTATTGGAATTTGTTTAAATGTTTTTTATTTAAAAATATTAATTTCAAGTGAAAACTAACATAAACTTCAGTTATTAAAAAATTTAAATATTCTTTGGAATCTAATATTTTTTCATTAAAAATAATAATTTCCGACGAAAAATACTAACATAACATACAAATAATATAAAATAACAAATTTCCTGTTTAAAACGTCAGTATAAATCTGAAATAGTTCAAAAATGTCAAATCTTGTTTGTGCTGAGTTTTCTTTGAAATATAATGTTTTTTAAATAAAAATTTTAATTTCCGACAAAAAACAAGAAGGCAGCCCAAAATTGTTTAAGCTTGTATATCTTATTATTTTAAAGAAAAATGATTAGATTTAAGTCTATGATGATTTTTGTTTAAAACTGTCAATTTCAGGTGAAACATACTAATATAACCTGAATTTATTGAAAACTTTTAAATATTTGTTAAAATGATCATTAACGTTAATATAAACCTAAAACTGTTCACAAATTGTAAATCCTATTATACTGTCATGAGTTTTGTTTTAAAATATTAATTTTTGCTGTAAAACGCTAGCGTAACCTAAAATTGTTCCAAAATTATAAACCGTTGAAATCTAATGGTGTTTTTCAATATTAGTATTTTAATACTAATAATAATAGTAAAAAACGCAAACAAAAAAGAAAAACATGACTTGTTGAAAATTTTTGTTAATCTGATGATTTGTTGTTTAAAATACCCATTTCCTGCGTAAAATCTTAACATAATCTAAAATCGTTGAAAACTGGGAAGATTGATGATTTTTGTTTAATAATGCTAATTTCCGGTGAAAAAACTAAAACAACCTAAATTTTTTAGAAATTTCAAGTCTTATTTGAACCTCTGTGAGTTTTTACTAAAATTATTTTTTTTTTAATACTGATTTTCAAACGAAAACATAAAACATGTATAATATTTACAAAGCAGAAACGTCTCTCTACTTGTATAAGGTTTTCTATAATTTTTCTCATTAAACGGGATTATTTGTAGAATGAATTTTCAAAAATTTGAATATAACATATAAAACCACTTCAAGTAATACGAAAAACTAATCACGGTTAATTAAGGTTTAAGTTATGCAAATACCTTATTAAATACAAAAAGCTTAAGATATTACTTTCTTTCATATAAAGAAATTTCTTCTTGTATCAAAAAACCTTATTTGACAAATCATATTTGTTAGCTCATCTTAATTACATAATATAAAAAGTGTCGAGAATTTTCTTGGAATATTCCATCAATGAAAGGTATCAAAGATTCTACGAAATATTCTTGGTAGCTCTAAAATGTACTTCGGTTCGAAATATCCAGACTCAGTATTCTTAGTATATTTTATCAGCTCTCCTATTCTTTGACATATTCTCTGGAATATAAAATGGATCATGTAATAAAATGAATATTAATTCTATTGAAAAATTCTTTGAAAATTCCGAAAATAGACCATTTTTTCGGATTTTTTTAATGCTACTTTTAACCCAATTTATTTATACACTAATGGAAAATTATAGGCAGATAATAAATGTGTAAAATATCAATTTATTTTTATTTAATCCTGAAGTCAAGTTACGTGTTTTCGAGATATAGTAAATCTTATAGTTTATTATCCACATCATGATAAAATATTATTTGGTCTTTCTGATGAAAGTCGTGCAAATTATATTAAGCATCTGTAATCACATTCCGCATCAAAACAAAATTATCTACCATCTCATTGCAAATGTCATTCACGTAGATATCGAGTACAAAGATAATAAATTATACACTTTCGTAGCGGCTTTTTCTTAAAATTTATTTTTATCGTAGTTGTTATTCTGTACCTGTCTGTAGCATTGTTAATATTTCTCATTAGTCATGCAAAGTGGCGTAACTCAAAGGTTACGAGAAAGTTTTTGAAAAATATTGACTGAGAACTATCATGTCACTTTCAAATTAAATACATTATCAACAAATGAAAGGCATTTAATGAAATATTTTCAACAATATTGATTAATTCAATATAAATTTTTTCCGGGCTTCCAAATGCTAAACTAAGTTATGAAATTTACATTTGCATACGGATCATCTGCTAATTGAGTCAAAATGAATTGACAAACATCTTCCAATGAAATGAAGCAACAACTCTTTAAATGAAAGAGTTGCATTTATATCAATACAAATTCTCATTATTAAATACCGTTTTTATATATAGATTAACATTCGGCAAATTATCATAATTTTATAACAATTCAGATACAAGATCCATATTGAACGGTTTAGTATCCATAAATTGCTGTCCTGAATTTTAAAATCCATGATCATAGTATAATCCATTTTTCTCAGTGTACTGATTTGAATCAGTGGCCGACTTCTCACTGATTCAATTTAAGAGAGTTCATATTATCAGATTTACGTGGATCGTGGTTGGAATACGTAAAAAGTGGAACTGGATTTTCGAATTTCCGAGGATTCAAATAAATAAATTACACCCACGGTCACGGTAAATATTGCAGAGGTGAGTTATGATAATTCCTGGCGGACAACGATCAACGACGTCGAGCAATCAAACATGGCGCCCGGACAGCAATCGAGCGTCTCGAAGTCCGCCAACGCCGTCGGCGTAATAATATCGCCTGCACGAGTCGCGGAATAAACCTCGATTACGGAGCTCCATAGCCTCGAGGCTCAAGTTGAAGAAGATTCGTACCAACTTCTGCATAACCCCAAACAGGTCGCGAAGGATTCACGTGAGAAAGTACTTTTGCTGCAGAATCATGTGCATCTGAGCAATCTATGTGGTTTGCATTTAATATCGCCGTGAGGTTAGGAAGCAATCAGAAACATTAGTTTAGTCTTCATTATGGTTATAAAGCTAGTTTTAATCATTTTCATCAATCTATAATATAATCGAAATTGGAATTGAGAATATTGCTTCATACCTTATGGAAAATGATCATTTATGAAGAATTTATATAAAATTATGATAATTTGTATAGTCTTAATCGATCGATATGGAAAAGGTCTTCAATTAGTGAGAATTTCTGTTCATATAAGTGCAATTCTTGCATTTGAAGAGTTGTTGCTTCATATCACTGCAAAATATTTGTCAGTTCATTATCGTCTTGGGGTTAGGCAGCAATCAGAAACATTAGTTTAGTCTTGATTATGTTAATAAAGCTATAGTTTCAATCATGTCCATTGAATCTATAATCTAGTCAAAATTAGAATTAAGGATATTGCTTTCTAGCCTATGGTGTATGATTATTTATGAGGAACTGTTGTAAAATTATGATAGTTTCTATAAACTTAATCGATCTCAATGAAAAAGGTATTTGATTAATGATAATTTTCATTGATATAAATGCAATTCTTGCATATGAAGAGTTGTTGCTCCATTTCATTGCAAAATGTTTATCAATTAATTATCGTTGTGGAGTTAGGAAGAAATCAGAAACATTAGTTTAGTCTTGATTATGATTATAAAGCTATAGTTTCAATAATTTTCATTAATCTGTAATCTATTCGAAATAGGAATAGAGAATATTGCTTTCTAGTCTGTGGTATATGATTGCTTATGAGAAATGATTATAAAATTGTGATAATTTCAATAAACTTAATCGATCTACATGAAAAAGGTATTTGATTAATCAGAATTTTAATTGATATAAATGCAACTCTCGCACTTGAAGAGTTCTTGCTTGATTTTATCAAAAAATGATTGATTGTCAATTTATTATCGCCATGTTATGAGGAAGGAATCAGAAACATTACTTTAGCCGTCATTATGGTTCTAGAGTTACAGTTTCAATGGTTTTCATTAATCAATAATCTACAAAATGTTGGAATTGAGAATATTGCTCCCTAGTTTCTGGCATATGATTATTTATAAGGAATTGTTATAAAATTATGATAGTTTCTATAAACCTAATCTATCTCAATGAAAAAGGTATTTGATTAATGATAATTTTCATTGACATATAAATGCAATTTTTGCATATGAAGAGTTGTTACTTTATTTCACTGCAAACTGTTTGTCAATTCATTATCGTCATGGAGTTAGGAAGCAATCAGAAACATTATCTTTGTCATCATAATGGTTATAAAGCTATAGTTTCAATAGTTTGTATTCATTAATAATCTACTTGAAATTGGAATTGAGAATATTGCTTCTTAGCCTATGGTATATGATTGTTCATGAGGAATTGTCATAAAATTATACAATATGTATGAACATAATCGAGCTTTACGAAAAAGGTTTATTCGTATCAAAAGGCTTCATATAATGAGATTTTTGATCGATATAAATTCAATTCTTGCATTTGAAGTGCTTTTGCTGCATTGCATTGGAAAATGTTTTATTATCAATTCATCATTGCCGTGGGATTAGGAAGCAATCAGAAACATTAGTTTAGACTTGATTATGATTATAAAGATATAGGTTCAATCAGGTTCATTAGTCTATAATTTACTCGTATTAGAATTGAGAATATTGCTTCCTAGCCTGTGGATTATGATTATTTATGAAGAATTGTTATAAAATGATAGTTTCTATGAACTTATTCGATCTCAATGAAAAAGGTATTTGATTAATGATAATTTTCATTGGTATATAAATGCAACTCTTGCATATGAAGAGTTGTTACTTTATTTCACTGCAAAATGTTTGTCAATTCATTATCGTCGCGAAGTTAGGAAACAATCAGAAACATTATCTTTGTCATCATAATGGTTATAAAGCTATAGTTTCAATAGTTTGTATTCAACAATAATATACTCGAAATTTTAATTGAGAATCTTGCTTCTTAGCCTATGGTATATGATTGTTTATGAGGAATCTTCATAAAATTATACAATATGCATAAACATAATCTATCTCAATGAAAAAGGTATTTGATTAATGATAATTTTCATCGATATATAAATGAAACTCTTGCATATGAAGAGTTGTTACTTTATTTCACTGCAGAATGTTTGTCTATTGATTATCGTCGTGGAGTTACGAAGCAATCAGAAACATTACCTTTGTCATAATAATGGTTATAAAGCTATAGTTTCAATAGTTTGTATTCATCAATAATCTACTCGAAATTTGAATTGAGAATATTGCTTCTTAGCCTATGGTATATGATTGTTTATGAGGAATTGTCATAAAATTATACAATATGTATAAACATAATCGATGTATAAGAAAAAGGTTTATTCATATCAGAAGGCTTCATTTAATAAGAATCTTTATTGATATAAATTAAATTCTTGCATTTGAAGTGCTTTTGCTGCATTTCATTGGAAAATGTTTTAATATCAATTCATCATTGCCGTGGGATTAGGAAGCAATCAGAAACATTAGTTTAGTCTTGGTTATGATTATAAAGCTATAGTTTTAACCATGTTCATCAATCTGTAATCTATTTAATACTAGAATTTTGAATATTGCTTCTCAGCCTGTGGATTATGATTATTTATGAAGAATTGTTATAAAATGACGATACTTTCTTTAAACCTAATCGATCTCAATGAAAAAGGTATTTGATTAATCGTAATTTTCACTGATATAAATGCAACTCTTGCATTTGAAGGGTTGTCGCTTCATTTCATTGCAAAATGTTTGTCAATTCATTATCGCCATAAGGTTGGGAAGCAATCAGAAACATTAGTTTAGACTTGATTATGATCATAAAGCTATAGTTTTGACCATGTTCATTAATCTGTAATCTATTTGATATTGGAATTGAGAATATTGCTTCCTAGTATGTGGATTATGATTATTCATGAAGAATTGTTATAAAATTATGACAGTTTCTATAAACTTAATCGATCTCAATGAAAAAGGTATTTAGATTATGGTAATTTCCATTGATATAAATGCAACTCTTGCATTTTAAGAGATGTTGCTTCATTTCCTTGGTAGATGTTTGTCAATGTATTATCGCCGAAGGGTTAGGAAGCAATTAGAAAATTACTTTAGCTTTCATTATGGTTACAAAGCTATAGTTTTAATTATTGTCTGTAATCTATAATCAACGCTAAATTGGAATTCAGAATATTGCTTTTTACCCTGCGGAATATAATTATTTATGAGGAATTGTCATAAATTGAGGATGTCTGTAATTCATAATCGCCGTGAGGTTCAGAAGCAATCAACAACATTAATTTAGTCTTGATTATGATGATAAAGATATAGTTATAATCATTTTCTTTTATCTATAATATACTTCAAACTGAAATTGAAAATATTGGTTTCTAGCCTGTCTTATATGATTATTTATGTAGATTTGTTACAAAAACATGATATTTTGTATCATCTTGAACGATATGGAAAAGAAATTTAATTAATGAGAATTTTTATTGATACAAATACAAATCTTGAATTCGAAGAGATGTTGCTTCATTTTGTTGGAATATGTTTGACAATACATTATCGCCGTGGGGTTAGGAATTAATCAGAAAAAATAGTCTTGTTTATGGTTACAAAGAAATAGTCTTAATCATGTTCATTTATCTGTAGTATACTATTCCACTCTATATTTGAATGAAGAATATTGATTTCTAGGCTAATGAGTTATGATTATTTATGAAGAAATGTTATAAAACTATGATAATTTGTATGAACTTAATCGATCTATATGAAAAAGGTATTTAATTAGTTAGATTTTTATTGATATAAATACAAATATTGCATTCGAAGAGTTGTTGCTTCATGACATTGGAAAATGTTTGTCAATTAATTATCGCTGTGAGGTCTCAATGCTACTGAATGTGATTTAATTTCACTGAAAAAAAAGTTGGATAAGACTACTAGAATTTCATTATTAGATATTGTATTAGCTGCGATAACTACTTAGATAGTAAAACTAACTAGTTTTGTCCGACAACCAGTCGCTGTTAGTACTCCTACACTGAAAAAATGGTTAGTTGGGCCAACTTTAGATTTTTACATCTTTAGAGAATTTAGTTAGTGAGATATGGTACTGTTATTTTATTAGTTGCAGTGACTATTAAATTAGCATCAGCAACTAAGAAAATTTCTTTCCCAACTAATAAAATAGCAGTACCATATCTTACAAATCAAATAGTTGGCCCAAATAACCATTTTTTTCAGTCTTTTAATCCTTGGTGACATTAGCAGAAATGAAATCTTAGCAGTCAAATCATCTTTGCAACAACTTCGGATTCAAAGTGCAATATTTTTTAATGCGTTTCAATCCGGCGTTTTTTGGTAGGGCTAGAGAACATTTTCTTTTCAAAATAAACAATTGGCTCTAGTTAAACTGAATCTAGCTGTCATGACAAGTATTTCTTAGTGACAAAATTATGAGTTTACTGTTGATTCAACTATATCAAACCAGTCCAAATCTCGATTGATTACATCATTTGTAAATATTTTCAATAATAGTATAGTGGATTCATGATCATTAGCACAATAGGCTCTTCCATAAAGAATTTCAAGTGAATCCAGTGTTCAAAGTTTGATGTAAAAGCGATTGTTCAAATTTTCTAACACGCGAACCCCTTTCGTTGTTCAAATCCTGTGACGCGTGAGAGGAATCTGTTGGATAAGACCTTTTTCTTTGAGTGCAACTCAGGTTCAAGGAAAATAAATATTTTCCGAAACTGTGATAATATTCGGGATTCGAAACAAATATACTCTTACCAGATAATATAAAATGTGTATGATGCACTTAAGGATTGTTAAAATTTGGAACTCAATCTCAGTTGGTTGGGTCAGCAATGCTATTCCTAATTACCGAAACTATGATACCTTGTCCAAATAGATCAATATTTCAGTTGAAGTGAGGTATTTTACTTGTTGTTTATACTAAGTTTTGTCATTCTAACTAGTGCAACAAAATTGGCTCCACTCTAAATAATTCAAAAAATGATGAATTTATAAATGTTTTCGCAGGAAAGCGACCTAGTTAATGATTGAGCACATTAATAACCAACATGTGGCGTTGCACGGCTAAAATTCGTTGCATTTGATACTTGTGCTTTACTCGCATGTAAGGTTAATACTGGACGAATTGGAATTGAATATTATGCCGGGCAGAGTAAACACAGTAACGGTAAAGTGAGCGAAGGTGGATATGTATATTGCCCTGTACAGAATCCACACGCGGCTTTGCTCTATGGTAAGGGTCGCAGATCCGAGAGGTTGGGCCCGCGGACTGCCGGCCACTTGCTCGAAATTGTAATTATAACATCGGTAAGTAAATTATAATACAATGCCCGTTGCACGCGAGCGTGCTTCGTATTCACAAGATAAACACAAGCTCGTAGATTTGCTCCTGCTCTCGCGAGAGGGATACAGGGAAAACTTACCTTATTCGCTTTGCCTTCCTAACTCGAAACGAGCAGTTCCCTTGCTGACCCTTGAAATTAAATTTATCACTGAAACTGTTTTTTTAACGTTTTCAAAGCTCTACAAGTATATAAATTCTATTCTTCAAGTACACTGAAAAAAATGGTTAGTTGGGCCAACTATGTAGTCAGTAAGATATGGTACTGCTATGTTGTTAGTTGATACTGCTATTTTATCAGTTGGTACAATTCCATTAGTTGTAGTGACTATTCAGTTGGTACGATCCAGTAGGAAAATGGTTGTTCCAACTAATTAAATAGCAGTACCATATCTTGAAAACTAAATAGTTGACCCAAATAACCATAACTACCTTATTCGCTTTGCCTTCCTAACTCGAAACGAGCAGTTCCCTTTCTGACACTTGAATTTCAAATTTATCACGAAAACTGTGTTTCTCAACGTTTTCAAAGCTTTACAAGTATATAAATTCTATTCTTTAAGTAAACTGACAAAAAATGGTTGGTTGAGTTAACTATTTAGTTAGCAAGATATGGTACTGCTATGTTGTTAGTTGATACTGATATGTTGTTAGTTGATACTGCTATGTTGTTAGTTGTTACTGCTATGCTGTTAGTGCATACTGCTATTTTATCAGTTGGTACGATTCCATTGGTTGCAGTGACTATTCAGTTAATACGATCAACTAAGAAAATGGTTGTTCCAAGTAATTAAATAGCAGTAGCATATCTTCAAAACTAAATAGTTGACCCAAATAACCAAAACTGAAGCTGAACACCCTCCTATTAGAAAAAAAATTACCAAAGTGAAAATGTAATTTTATACAATCGTTATTCGAACAATGAATTATGAGCGAAAAATATTTGATACTGGTAGGAGAATACTTTCAGTTAAATTCTGTAAACATTGTTTTTTCGTTTGGAAGGACATTGATATAATTTAAATATTAACCTAGCCGGCAGATAACCTTAAAATTATAGGGGCCATCCATAAATTACGTTTCCAATTTTTTTTGTGGGTAGTACGTTTCCTCATGATAAATTTTATGAAAGTTTCCGAAACATCTTTTTCCATTTTTTAAAAGAATTTCGTTTTTTCGGTTTCAAAGAATCTTTACTTTTTCTCATCTTTTTCGCTTAAATGTGAACTGAATTAATAGAAGATAATAGGAAAATCCAACTATTACTAGTTAAAAGTTAATTTTGTTGTTGTTTGTCTTTTTTAGTTAAAAATTGAAGTATTTGATAAGAAAATCCGCTTTTTGGTTGAAAATTAAACTATTCGCTTACATTTTGAACTCTTTTCTTGAAAATTCTTTTTTTTCTTGTTGTTGAAGATTCAACATTTTAGATAAAAATTTATCTCTTTTTTGAAAATTTAACTATTTTGCTGAAAAAATGAGTTTTTTTTGTGTTGAAAATAATTCATTTACTTCACTGAAAATGTATGTACCTATTCCATTTTTTGTTGAACATTGATATTTTAATTTGAAAATTGATCCTTTCTCGTTGAAAATTCATAGATTTTCTAGAAAAATCTTCTTTGCTCAAATTATAACCTTTTTTGATTGCAATATTAACTATTACCTGTTTCCTCAAAAATAGTCGTCAATTAACTTTCTTGTTGAAAACTCAACTGTTTTGCAGGAAATTCGTCTTTTTGGCTTAAAAATTGAAGAATTTGGTAGAAAATTACACTGTTTGGTTGAAATGAACAATTTTGTTAAAAATTCGTATTTTTGGCTCAAAAATCGTTTTTTTTGTTAAATTTTTTTTTATCTGAAAATTTATCGAACCAATTTTTGGCTTAAAATTTATCCTTTATAAGTTTAAAAATTAAGTACTTGGTAAAAAATCCATGTATTTTGTTGAAATTTGGTAGAATATCAATCTAGTTTGTTGAAAATTTATCATGCTGGTTGAGGATTCAACTATTTTGTTAAAAAATGTTCAGTTGAATTTGACTGGTTGAAAATTAGTTTTTTTTCTTTGTTGAAAATTATTCTTCAAAACTAAAAATTTAAACATTCCATTTTTGGCAGAAAAATGTTTTTGGTTAGAAATTCATCTTTTTTTATTAAAAATTATGTTTCTTGGTGAACACTCGTCTACTTAGGTAGAAAGTTAATCTTTGTTGAAAATTCTAATATTTTGTTAAAAATGCGTATTTTTTGTTAAATTCAACTGGTTAAAAACTGATCTTTTTTATTTAAAAATTTAGCTTATTGGTAAAAAATTTAACTGTTTTGTTAATAGTTCAATTATTTTATAAAAAGTTCAAATATTTTATTAAAATCATCTTTTTTGAATTCTGTTTTATTGATATTTCGTCTTTTTGGATTGAAAATTCATCTGTCTTGGCTGAAAATGAACCTTTTTCCGAAAAATTTCACTATTTTTAATTAAATTGTTAAATTGTTGAAAGATAAATTTTCTATCATAAAATACGAATCTTGAACGAAATACATAAATTTTTCAACATATCATTTTTTTATTTCATTATTTATTTATCAACAAATCAAGTAAATTTTTATCAAATATTTAAATATTGAAGCCAATAAGATCAATTTTCTACAAGTCAGTGGAAGTTTCCACTCAAAAATAAGAATTTTCGAAAAAAAAAGTTTAAATTTTTAGTTAAGAGATTAATTTTGATCCAAAAAAGATGAATATGAAACAAAATACTTGAATCCTTAACTAAAACAGATTATATCCAAATTAAACATACATAAAATAAAAAATATGAGTTTTTCACAAAATACAGGAATTTACAATCAAATAGTTGAATTTTCAACTAAAAAAACAAACTTTCAACTAAAAATAGAATTAGTAAATTTTCTGTTGAAAAAATTAATTTTCAACAAAAGGAATAAATTTTTATCTCAAATGATGAATCTTCAACTCTTAGAAATGAATTTTCAACAAAGTGGTTCTATATAAACAAATAATTGACTTTTCTTTTAAATTTTTGAATTTTTTTACCAAATTATCGAACTTTTAAGCCATAAATATGAATCATGGAAACACTTTGTCGTTGATTTTCAACGATTTACAACAATCAATTGTTTAAAAAATGACAAACAAAGAAAAAACGGTCAAATAAGCGAATGATTAATTGAATAATTCCAGAAAAAACAGCGAAAACGAATAAATTATCAAAACAAATACTCGGGTAAAGAATTAATCACCTGAATTGCGGAAATGATCGCATTCGCGATTGTAAAATATTTAATATTTAATATTTAACCTTTGGCTGATTTAATCGCTTTTGTTCGTTTGGCATTTGTTAAATGATAAATACAGTTTAAAAATGAATAATTTTTCATAAATTTTTTTCAAGATCCTGATCAACAAATGCTTCAGTTTTCAAGCTATGTTGAAAATTGTTTAATTATTAACTCTACAATTCTGAATTTAATTATTTTGAAAGTTTCCAAAGAGAAAAAAGCATATAATTTTTCAAGGTTTTGAAATTAAAATTAAAAATTTTTAAATTCTATATTTACAATCTAAAATTATAGTTCTAAATGCGCAATTCTAAAACAATTTTATTTTTGAGACCTTAAAATTAATGTTTATTTGCTTCAAAAGCTTGGGTTTGAAAATATTTGTTTGAAATTTAATAATTTGTTGAAGTTATTTTATTAAAAATTATTTTTTTTTTTCGTTTAATCCAACTGGTTGATAATTCGTCGTTTGGTAGAAAATTTATTGTTTATGGTCGAGAAGTAATCTTTCTTTTTTTTTTTTTGTTTGTTTGAAATTTGAAATATTTGGTTATTAGTGCAAATGTTTGGTTGAAAATCAATTTTGTTGTTGTTGAATATTCGATTTTTTTTTGGTTCAAGATTAATTTTTTATACGAAAATTTAACTATCCTTTTTTTTTGTTTAAAAATGTATTCTTTATAAGGTGAAAAATTAACTATTGGGTAAGTCATTCATGTATTTTGTTGAAGATTCGTCTTTTTGGGTGAAAAATTAATCTAGTTTGTTAAAAATTTATCTTTTTGGTTGAGGATT
>JAABKJ010005930.1:0-22481 GCA_011634705.1 Andricus grossulariae | reverse complement strand
ATTCAACTACTTTGTTAAAAATTTTTTTTTACTTAACATTCATAATTTTAGTCAAATTTTAGTCAGTCTTCAGACTTATTTTAATGTTTAAAATCTTTAAAAACTTTAAAAAAAAGGAGTTTAACTATCAACCAATGGTTTTATTTTTAACAAAAAAGAAAATTTTCAACTGAAATTATGTATATTTAACTGGAATTCTTAAATTTTCAACCAAAATTATGAATTTTCAACCAAACATGGAATAGTTAAATCTGCAATTAAAAAATTAATTTTCAACCAAAAATCAAACGAATTTTCAACAAAATAGTTGAAATTTAAACCAAATAGATGCAATTTTAACAAATGAGTTTAAAATTCAACCAGGTAGAAAAGAATTGATTTTCAAACAAACTGATGAATTTTTTGTTAAAATGATGAATCTTCAACTGAAATATTTAAATTGAAAAAAAAGATGAATTTTTAACTAAAATTATGCATCTTTAACTACAATAGTTGAATTTTCAACAAAAAAATAGACATTTTTAACCGAAAATTGAATAGTTATATTTCCAGTTAAAAAAATTAATGTTCGATCATAGAGACGCATTTTCAATTAAAACCATACAATATTAAATTAGGATAGTTACTTTTTTAATAAAAAAAAATCTTTCAACCAAAAAAAAGTAATTTTCAAAGGAATAGTTACATTTTTCAATAAAGAAGATGAATTTTTGACTAAAATGATCAATCTTTAACTGGAATACTTAAATTTTAAATCAAAAGTCAACGGAGAGAAAAATTTGCTAACAAACTGTTGAATTTTCAAGCGAAAAAGATGAATTTTCGAATTAATTTTCTATCAAAAAGAACTTTTGTATAAAGCACTTTGATATAAACAATTTAATGTGTAGATTTTTCAAAATTCCTAAAAAAGAAGCTTTTTAAGAATTTTAGAAGGTTTCAAGAGAATGAAAATTTTTTCTCAAAATTGCTGAGAAAAGCTGATTTTAAATATATAATTTTAAAAATACTGATTTTCATTTAAAAAAAAAAAGAATTTCAAGAAGAAATTTACAAAAATTTCAAAACATCTTAAGTTATTTCCTAACATTTCGAAAAAGAATGTGGACGATTTTATAGCAAAATTTTTCAATCAGCAAGATTACAAAGTTTTATAAAAACTTCGTGTAAGTTTAAGTCATATTTAAAAGTTTTAAAAAGATTCAAAATAATTTTAAACTTGAAAAGATTTCTTAAAGTTAGAAAAATATACATTTAGCAATATTTGGAAATAAAAATGTTGAAGTTTATTAAGGATTTTGAAAGGTTTCACGATAATGAAAAAATCTTCCTAAGATTCATGGAAAAATTTAAACTGATTTTTTATGTAAAAAGATTTTAAAAGGTTTCAAAAGATTTCCAAAATGGTCAAACAGAATGTGGAATATTTAGAGGCAATTTTTTTAATTATACTTCGTCGTCTCGTCCTCTAGGTCAAATATGTAGTAACGCTAGTTGCTCGGTCCATTCCACAAATTTTTAAAGCTCGCGGCAAGAATTCTTCCTCTGGTTCTCTCTAGGTGGCGCTTTCCCCACTCCGAGAATCTTATATTCTCATTACGTTTTTCTGTGTGGTCCAACACACACACAAAAATAATTACCAGTGGTGAAAAGTTTTTTAAAAAGAAGTAAAAAGTGTTAAAAATGTATTCCGGCAGCTCGAAAAGTTCAGAGAATCGGCGTAGACGGAAAAATAAAAGTGCGAGTAGTGAAAATCAGAAGTTGTGGCAAAAAATACAACAGCTGGAGGAAAAGCTGAATAGGCGTCACTCGTCGCATCATTCCTCATATCGCTCGAGATGCGGGAGTTCGTCTACATACAACAGGTCATACAATGGCAGATCAAGGAAAAGATTCTCCAACAGAGACGATGGCGTGCGAACACCTCGAGGTTCGTCACATCGTAGTCGGAGTTATCATATTCACCAGTAAATGAGAGAAAGCGAAAGCGCAGAAATGGTGGCCATCTTGGTAAAGAGAGTATGGTACGTCGTCCGAGAGAGTCGTCCTACTCTAGCCAAGATGCGAATAGCAGCCAAAGTGAGTCTGATTATGTTCCTAAACGGAGACAAAGATTTCAGGAACCGGAAATCCGCGAAAAGGAAGCCAAGGAAAAGGAAGTTCAAGTAAGTGAGAACAAAATACCAGACACTACTGTAAACCGAAACAAAGAATTAGTGCTGGATCTACTTGGTGAGGACCCCTCCCTTAATAAATGTACAGGTTCTTCCATCCATCAAGCATTAGTGGATAGATGGACAGCAATATTGAAGAAAGGCTTACCAAAGAAACAAAAAAGGAACTCTTAGATAAATACCTCTCGAGTGAAAACTGCGCAATGCTTCAGGCGCCAAAATTGAATCCGGAGGTGCGCATGAATCCTGGAATGAGTGCTACGTCATTGAAGAAGGATGCTTACCAGATGGTCACACAAAACCAGCTCGGAATGGGTATTTCGGCAATGGGCATTGCTTTATCGGAATTTGTTGAGAACGATTTACAAACCCTTAACAAGGACAGATTAATCACTTCTTGGAGACTCGGACAGGATATTGGTAGTTTATATCACAGCCTGTCAATATCAAGACGCTATTTCATTGAACCTGGATTAAACTCTGGTGCAAAAGCCATTGCAGCGGAAAGTTAAGTTGATTCTTTGATATTTGATGAAAATTTTTCAGAAAAAAATCGCTGATTTCAGTGGAAAAGTCGAGCAAAGAAGTAACAAACAAGGTCTCATCAACTGCACATCATCGCCCATCGAATAATGACAACGCCTTACTGCCTTCGATGAGAGAACAAAACATCGATCTTTTAAACCGGCGAGGCCCTCCCAGAAGGAACACCTGGAGATCACAACGGGGGGCTTCAGAGGGAGACAAGCGTATCATCGCCAGGGCAGTCCACCATATCGTCAGAATCAGAACAACCAGACGAATCGCCCATAAACGTAAGTAAGACCGCAGGACGACTAAAAGATTTTCTTACTAAATGGAAACGGATAACCTCAGATCCTATTATACTAGAATGGGTGACAGGTTATAAAATTCCGATCGCCAGGAAGGTAAGTCAATTTTTTCCACCCCCTGAGCCAAAATTCTCAAAAGAAGAATTTGCGGATCACCCAAATGCATTTTCGGTTGTATCAAGAGTTTTACAAAAAATGATTATAGATGAAGCGGAAGGTGTGGTTGTGGTCCCGAATTGGCCAACACAACCATGGTTTCCTCTATTTAATAGTTTACTTGTAACCAAACCAATTATTTTAAAAGGACGGAAAGATTTACTAACTTCACCTTTCAGGAAGGAACACCCAATGAACCTTACCCTGGTTGTCGGTAAATTATCCGGGAATCTTTTGAATTGAAAGGAAACACTGAAGAAGCATCTCAAGTAGCCTTAGCCTCATTAGCGTCGGGCACAATTAAACAATACGATAAGCCAATACGCCTCTGGTAGGAATTCTACAGAAAAGAAGACATTTCACTTTTTGAAGCTCAGATCCTAAAAATAATACAATTTTTAACCGAGAAATTTAAGAACGTTATGTCCTACGGAACCTTAAATGACTATAGATCGGCAGTGCCGCTCATTGTTTCGGTTGAATTAAGTAACAAGCTACAAATTAAGAGATTCTTTAAGGGCGTTGCGAATCTGAAACCACAAAAACCGAAATACGACTATGTTTGGGAACCATCCCCAGTTCTTAAATTTTTATCTTTCATGGGACCTAATGATAGCCTTGCTTTAAAACAACTGACAAAGGAGCTAGTTAAACTGTTAGCATTGAATACGGCTCAACGAGTTCAAACTCTGTGTAAAATTAGATTAGAAAACATCAAAGATTCAGGGGAGATCATTCAGATTATTATCACAGATAGAATAAAGACATCAAAAGTAAACCGCGTTCAACCACTTCTAAAAATTCCGTTCTTTAAAGAAAAACCGCTCATCTGCGTTGCAACGGTATTGAAATGTTACATAAATAGAACAAAATGTATTGTCCCTAAAAATGAAAACAATCTGCTTGTAATCGTAAATAAACCTCATTGTGCACCGACATCACAAACAATTAGCCGTTGGGTTAAAGAAACCTTAGAGCAGGGAGCTGTGGATACCAGTGTATTCACAGCTCATAGCACAAGACATGCGTCTACATCAGCCGCCCTTAGAAGGGTGTTAACGTTGAAACAATAAGAAAAACAGCCGGTTGGAGTAAAAACTCCCAGGTATTCGCACGATTTTATAATCGTGCATTAATGGAAATATCTAGCTTTGCATCTGCTGCAAGTAATACTGTCTAGATTGGGAAAGTCGTGTTGAATAAAATATGTTCGCCCTTGTGAAATAAAAATAATTAACTCGCAACCAATTGTGTTCTCTAAACATCTACATATTTGACCTAGAGGACGAGACGACGAAGTATAATTCAAAAATCAAACGAACTTACCTTAAGTGAAGTTCGATTTCAATTATATGAGTCATCTCATCCGAATAGGTCAAACCCACCCTATTATCAGTTTCCCTCCCTTGCCTTTCATGTTGCGAGTTTATGCTTTAAAAGTAATGAGATTCTCGGAGTGGGGAAAGCGCCACCTAGAGAGAACCAGAGGAAAAATTCTTGCTGCGAGCTTTAAAAATCTGTGGAATGTACCGAGCAATTAGCGTTACTACATATTTGACCTATTCGGATGAGACGACTCATATAATTGAAATCGAACTTCACTTAAGGTAAGTTCGTTTGATTGTTCAAGTTTATTGCAAATTTATTTCAAGTTTATTGCAAATTTGATGCAAGCTTGATGCAAATCTTATGCAAGCTTGATGCAAATCTTATGCAAGTTTGATGTAAATATGAAGTATGAATCCTTTCTGAAGTCTGCATATTTGGAATAAAGTTCCTACAATTTTTCTGCAAAGAATTTCATAATGCCTTCAATGTGGGCGCAAATTGTCTATATTGATGCTGAAAATCTGCTCTATTGATGCATCTTTGCAAAAGTAATTTTATGTTTTTATAAGTTTGTTACAAGTTTGCTAAACATTTTTTACAAGTCTGATGTAAGTGTAATGTTAGTTTGATGCAAGTTTAATGTAAATTTGATGGAAGATTAATGTAAATTCGATATAAGAGTAATGCAAATTTGATGCAAGTTTAATGCAAATTTGATGCAAGTTTAATGTAAGTTGAATGCAATATTGCTGCAAATTGCCTATTTCGATACTGAAAAATTGCTGCAAACTCACAATGTTTCAGAGATTGCTGCAGATCTATGTTAATTATGTCATAAATATTTTTAAAAAGTTGTCGCAAGTTTGCTACAAGTTATTTCTAAGTCTTGTGTAAGTCTAATGTAGGTTTGATGCAAGTTTGATGCAAGTTTGATGCAAGTTTGATGCAAGTTTGATGCAAGTTTGATGCAAGTTTGATGCAAGTTTAATGTAAGTTAAATGCAATGTTCCTGCAAATTGTCTATATTGATGCTGAAAAATGTCTGCAAACTCACAATGTTTCAAATATTGCTGCAAATTCATGTTAATTATGTCATAAATATTATAAAAAGTTGCTGCAAGGTTGCTGAGAAGTACAATAATGATTAAATTAAAAAAATCGTTTATTTCGGTTAATTCTGAACTAATTTTAAATATTTTTTTGCCGTTTTTTTTTATGGAATCCTTGGTTTAGTCCTCCCGTGTAATCCCCGTTAAGAACTCTCGTCAGGCTTATAATCCTGCCTCGTGATTTTTCTCTCCCGTGAAATTGCTTTTCCTTAACTTACAGTGGATATCGACGCTCTCTGAATGATGAACTGAAATATCCTCTGAATCGGAATAGTAAAAGTGTCAGCTCCAGATCTTTAAATAAATCAGAAATCCTTAATATTAAAAAAAAATATATTTATTTTTGAAGGGCAGAAAATTAGATTTAGAAAATAAAGGAATTTTTTCACAATTTAAACAAAATTTTAATCCAAGTATTATTTGATCAATTTTTTGTCGTCCTTTGTTCGAAAGTTTCAATTGCTAGTCTTCCGATTCGAATTGGAAAGTTTCACGAGGGTTTGATATTCACATCTTATAACTCTGCAAATCAGAGCATTGTGTAATATTCTGAAATTCTAAGGCAGATATTTGTTTTCAGTTGATTGAAAATTGAGTTCCATAGAAACACAAATTTTCCAGTAATAAATTATCTTCATAGATTAACTTTTGTTTAATTAATACTTCGATTTAACTTTATTCGATTTGTTTTAATTTAAAAGTTTGAGAAATTTTAGATGTAAGATGTTGCTTCAAAATTTATCACATTTTTCATTGAATCGCGTTAGGCTTCAGACATTTTTTTGTTGAGTTGAGCATTTTAAAAGTCTGTTTTAAAAATCAAATTTTAGAAATCAAATTTGAAATTCCCTTTTTTATCCTGAAGACGTTTAGCTACAGTGAAAGCTTTTAAGCTAAATTCTTCTATAAAAGAAGAAGATTTATTTAGGGTAATGGAAAATTGAAAGCTTTCAGAACCTCTAAGAAATTTTTAGATCTTCAGTTGATCATTCAAATACAATAAAATTGACGATTAATTAATTACATTTTTCAACATAAAATGAACGAATAAACAATTCCAAAAAGTGAAATTCCCGACACTGTAACATTTTCCAAAAAGAAATATTCAAAATAGAAAGTTCTCGAATATGAACAATTTAAAAAATTTTAAATAATAAAGTGAAAAATAATAAATATGAGAATGAAATACTTTTATTTGATGAACATCCCTGATAGAAACGTATTTTCACGATAAATTAGAATAAAGCACAGTAAGTGATACAAAATTTTTTTTTTGTAAATAAATAAATTCATCTTTTCTAGAATTTGGATATTTACAAAATTTGAGATGAAATTTCAAATTTTTGGATAAAAATTACAATTTCTTATAATTGTGCTTTACTGTAATTGATTGTATTTTACTGTGAAAATAGATTCCGACAAAGGATATTTTTTACTTATTATCTTATTATCTATTCACTAATAAAATAGTTTTCAATGGTTTGAATTCGAAATTTTTCAAATATATTGTATTATAGTACAATATGAACTGTAAATCGTACATTTTTAATTGTTAATTTTCAATAAAAAATTTCGTATCATAAATTGTAAACTGTAAATTGTAAATTATACATTGTAAATTCTAAATTGTAAGTTATAAATTGTACATTGCAAAATTTGAATTTTAAATTGTAAATTCTAAGTTGCAAATTTTAATTTGTGAATTTTTAATTGAAAAATGTAAATTACAAAATTGTAAGCTGTAAAATTTAAGTTGTAAACTGTAAATTGTCCATTGCAAATTTTTAATTGTAGTAAATTGTACATATTCAATTGTAAGTTTTAAATGAAAATTGCAAATTGTCAATTTTTCAGTATAAATTGTGAATGGTAAACTGTAAATTGTACATTTCGTATTATAACTCATGAAAGTGAATTGGAAACACCATAATGTAATTGGAAATTGTAGAATGTTAATATTATAAAAATTGTAGATGTAACATTAAAAATACCAAATTCTGGCTACTTAATTAAAATTAGGAAATGAGATTGTAAAATCGAAATTTCGAATTTTAAACTGTTATGGAAAATGGTTTATAGGATATTAAAAGTAGAAAATTCTAATCAGTAAATTGTAGGATATATAAATTTGAAGTAAAAATTGTAAATTCCAAATTGCCAGTTGCTAATTCTGAGTTGTAGTGAATTTTACATTTTCACTTGTAAATTTTACATTTTCAATTGCAAAATGTGAACTGTAAATTGTAAATTGTAATTTGTAAATTGTAAATTGTAAATTGTAAATTGTAGATTGTAAATATGTAAATAGTAAATTGCAAATTGTAAATTTTTAATTGTAAATTGTAAATAGTACATTGCAAATTGTAAATCGTACATTGTAAATTGAAATTGTCAATTGTCAATTGTGAATTGTAGATTGTAAATTGTAAATTGTAAATAGTAAATTGCAAATTTTTAATTTTGAATTGTAAATTGTAAATAGTACATTGTAAGTTGTAAATTGTACATTATAAATCGAAATTGTAAATTATCAATTGTAAATTGTATATTGTAAATTGTAAATTGTAAATAGTAAATTGCAAATTGTAAATTTTTAATTGTAAATCATAAATTGTAAATTGTTCATTATAAGTTGTAAACTGTATAATGTATATTGTAAATTGTAAATGATCAATTTCGTATTATTAAACATAAAGGTGAGTTGGAAATACCACATTGTAATTGCATTTTTATAATTCTGATAATAATATATTCTAAGTGTGAGTTTTGTAAATTAAAAAGGGTGGTTTGTTAATTATAGATAAAACATTCAGAATGCCAAATTCTAGATACCAAATTGAAAATATGAAATAAGATTGTAAAATCTCAATTTCAAATTTCGAATTGTAAACTTTTATGGAAAATTGTTTATAAGAAATTGCAGGTGGAAAATTCTAGACAGCAAATTGTAGGATGTTAAATTCAAAGTGTTAATTGTAAACTGTAAATTGTAAATTTTAAATTGTGAATTGTAAATTGTAAATTTCAAATTGTACATTTCGAATTTCAAAGTGTAAATTGTTAACTGTAAATTGTGAATAGTAAATTGTAAATTGTGAATTGTAAGTTGTAAATTTTAACTTGTAAATTGTGAATTATATATTTCGAATTTCGAATTTTAAATTGTTATGGAAAATTGTTAACAGGATATTGCAGGTGACTAATTCTAATCAGTAATTTGCATGCTGTTAAATTCAAAGTGTAAATTGTAAAGCGGAAATTGTAAATTGTGAATCGCAATTTGTAAATTTTAATTTTTAAATTGTAAATCGTAAATTGCAAATCATAAATTGTAAATTGAATATTGTCAATTGTAAATTGTAAATTGTGAATTGAATATTGTGAATTGTAAATTGTAAATTGTAAATTGTAAATTGTAAATTGTAAATTGTAAACTGTAAATTGTAAATTGTAAGTTGTAAGTAGAAAATTGTGAATTGTAAATAGTAAATTGTAAATTGTATATTGGAAATTGGAAATTGTAAGTTACTAAGCATTAACTTGTAAATGGTCAATTATGAATTATAGAGTTTAAATGGTAAATTGTTAAATAGAAATGGTGAATTTCAGATTTTAAAGTGTAAATAGTAAATTGTAAGTCGTAAGTTGTAAGTTGAAAATTGCAAGTAGTAAATTGTCAATTATAAATTGTAAATTCTAAAATGTAAATTGTCAATTGAGAATAAAAAATTGCAAATTGGTCATTTAAAATTGTAAATTAAAATTGTTAATTAAATGTTGTCAATTGCCATTTGCCAGTTGTCAATAGTCAGTTGTAAATTAACAATTGTGAATGGTTAATTGTTAATTGTAATTTTTAAAGTGTAAATGGTAATTATCATCTTGAAGGTTTTAAATGGTGAATTGTAAATTGAAAATTGTAAATAGTAAATTATAATTTGTAAATTGTGAATTGTAAATAGTGAACTTCGAATTGTAAACTGTTATGGAAAATTGTTTATAGGTTATTGCAGGTTGCGAATTCTAGTCAGTAAATTGCATGATGTTAAATTCAAAGTGTAAATTGTAAAATTTAAATTATGAATTGCAATTTGTCAATTGTAAATTGTAATTTGTAAAATGTAAATTGTAAATTGTACATTGTACATTGCAAATTGTAAATTTAACATTGTAAATTGTAATTTGTAAATTGCAAATTGTAAATTTTAAATTGCAAATTGTAAATTGTAATTTGTAAATTTACAATTAAAAATATTATGTTATAAATTGTAAATTCAAAATTGTACATTGTAAGTAAGTTGCAATTTTTAAAAATAAAATAAAAAAATAAAAAGTTTGTTTTAATTTTGTTGCAGAGTTGCAACTGGTCCAAAACCATCTACACGTCAGAGGACTCAGAGTAACAATCACAGCAACATTAGCGATCTTTTGGATAATTTATTGAGGGGATATGATAATAGTGTCAGACCAGATTTTGGAGGTCCACCTGCCACAGTAGAAGTGGACATCATGGTTCGAAGCATGGGTCCCATTTCCGAAGTCGACATGGTAAAAAAAAAATTAATTATTTAAAAAAACTTACCTAATAAATGAGAAATACTTACATTTTTTCAAAAATAATACACAATAATTTGAATAATAATTTACTTTCAATTGTCTTGGTTATTAAATGCTTTGAAGATGACCTAATCTGAATGAAAATTTTTTTATTTTATGATTTTTCTGACATGAATAATTATTGAAAAAAAAAATTACTCTTTGAATTCATTTTGGATACGCGTTTTTCCGTAAGTGAAAAATACCAACTTTGGCGAGACGAAATAATTCTAATATTTATCTCGCCATAATTCGATAACTGATAAATTTTTAATCATGTAGTACATTTATATCTCATCTTTTTGTATAGAAAAATTTGTGGTATTTTTTAAATGTTAATTAATTTGCGAGGGAGAAACAACTTTGGTAATCCGCTGTAATCTGAATCGCCCAAGTAATCCAGTGCAATCTTAGGTAAACTATTTTTACTCCTGGGTAATCCACTGATAATCCTGGGTAATTCACCTGTAATCCACTTTTAATTCAGAACAAACAACTGGTAATTCGAGTTAATCCACTTGTGACTTGGAGGATTTCACTTGTATTCCAAAGTAATCCAGTGTAATCCTAGGTAATCCAATTATAATACTTGGTAATCCACTTTCAATCCTAATTGATCCACCTGTAATCCTTATTAATCCACCTGTAATACCAGGTAATCCACTCATGATCCTGAGCAATCCACTTGCAATCCTAGGTAATCTAGGTTTGACTCTAGGTAATCCACTTGTAATCCTAGTTAATACACTTGCTGAACTAGGTAATCTATTTGTAATCATAGGCAATTCCATTAATGCTGGACAATTCACTTGTAATCCACTTTCAATTCAGAAAAAAAAACACTTGTAATTCGAGGTAATCCTCTTGTGATTTGGAGGATTTTACTTGTATTTTAAAGTAATCCCATGTAATCCTAGGTAATCCAATTAAAATCTTTGGTAATCCAATTATAATACTTGGTAATCCACTTGTAATATTTGGTAATCCACTTGCAACCTTAATTAATCCACCTGTATTCCTTATTAATCCACCCGTAATACCAGGTAATTTATTTATTGTTCTGGGTAATCCACTTGCAATCATAGATAGTCCACGTTTGATTCTAGGTAAACCACTTGCAATCCTAGTTAATACACTTTAAATATTAGGTAATCTATTTGTAATCATAGGCAATTCTATTAATCCTGGACAATTCACTTGTAATCTGCTGTAATCCAAGTAACTCGGAATAATATGATTTATCCAATGTAATATGAGTAATCCAGAGTAATATCAGTAATCCGTCTAATGTGAGTAATTCAGTGACCTCTGAGACACTGTAATTGTAATCTTATTTAATACACTTGCAATCCTAGAGAATCCTCGTTTAATCCCAGGTAATCCACTTAGAATTCGTAGTAATCCCCTTGTAATTTCATTTATTCAGGACAATTTGAGTAATCATATGTAATCCACTTACAATCCTAGGTAATTTAATTGCAATCCTTGACAATGTACTTGTAATATTGAGTAATCTACTTGTAGTTCTAGGTCATCCATCTGTAATTTGCCATAATCGAATTTCAATCAGGAGTAATCCGAAAAAATTAAAGAATCCATTGTAGTTCTAGGTAATCCACTTCAACTTGGTAATCCACTTGTAATCCTAGTTAATATACTTCCAAAACTAGGTAATCTATTTGTAATCATAGGCAATTCTATTAATCCTGGAAAATTCACTTTCAATCTTTGGTAATTCAAGTAACACGGAGTAATATGAGTAATCCGATGTAATATGAGTAATTCGTGGTAGTATGAGTAATCCGATGTAATATGAGTAATTCCGTGAACTTTTGGACACTCCAATTGTAATCCTATGTCTTACACTTGTAACCCTAGAAAATCTTCATCAATCCAAGATAATCCACATGGAATTCGTAGTAATCCCCTTGTAATCTCATCTATTCAGGACAATTTGAACAATCATGGCTAACGCACTTGTAATTCTGGATAATCAACATCTAATCCGACGTATTGCACTTGTAAGTTGCAGTAATCTACTTGTAATCCAGAATAAAACAGTTTAATTCTAGTAGATGCAATTCTAATCTTAGATAATCTACATAAAACCCTAGTTAATACATTTGTATTCCTAATTAATGCACTTGAAATACTCGGCAATACACTTGTTATGCTAAGTAATCCTATTTGTCCTCAAGAATAACTTGTAACCCTATATAATCCACTTGTTTTCTGTAGTAACTCATATAATCCGGTGTAATATGAGTAATACAGTGTTATATTTGGAAATACACTTGCGATCATACTCAACAAACTTGTAATCTTAGGTAATCCATTTCTAATTCTAGATAATCCACTTGCGATCCCAGGCAATCCGCTTGTAATCCTAAGTAATCTACTTGTAGTTCTAGGTCGTCCACCTATAATTTGCCATAATCGAATTTCAATCCGAGGTAATCCGACAAAACTAAAGAATCCAGAGTAGTTCTAGGTAATCCACTTTATATCCTTGGTAATCCAAGGGTGATCCTTGCTAATCCACTTGTAATCTTGATTGATCCATCTGTAATGATAATTGATAGGCTATAATTCCAGGTAATACACGTATAATCCTAGGTAATCCATTTTAAATCCTAGTTAATACACTTGCAATACCAGGTAATCTATGAGTAATCCGCTGTAATATGAGTAATCCGCTGTAATATGAGTAATCCACTGTAATATGAGTAATCCGAATGTAATATGAGTAATCCGTTGTAATATGAGTAATCCAGTGTATTGTTAGGAAATCCACTTTTAATTCTAGTAATTCGCTTCTAATCCTAGGTAATACATGCTTCATCCTGGATAATCCCTTAATAATTTGTAGTAATTCACTTGTAATCTAGGGTAAACCAGTTTAATCGTAGGGCATCCACATGAATTCCTAAGTAATACACTTGCAGTTCTAGTTAATCCACTTTTAATCCTAGGTAATCCACTTGTAATCCCAGGCAATCCTATTGTAATCCTAAGTAATCTACTTGTTGTTCTAGGTCATCCACCTGTAATTTGCCATAATCAAATTTCAATCTGGGGTAATCCGAAAAAAGTAAAGAATCCATCGTAGTTCTAGGTAATCCACATTAATCCTAGTTAATCCAAGTATGATCCATGGTAATCCACTTTTAATATTGATTAATCCATCTCTAATGATATTTGATAGGCTATAATTCCAGGTAATCCACGTATAATCCTAGGTAATCCATTTTAAATCCTAGTTAATACACCTGCAATACTAAATAATCTATGAGTAATCCGCTGTAATATGAGTAATCCAGTGAATTGTTAGGAAATCCACTTGTAATCCTAGTCAATGCACTTCTAATCCTAGTTAATCCATGTTTTTTCCTGGGTAATCCATTAAGAATTCGCAGTAATGTACTTGTAATCCAGAGTAAACCAGTTTAATCGTAGCCAATCCACTTGAAGTCCTAAGTAATATACTTGCAGTTCTAGTTAATCCAGTTTTAATCCTAGGTAATCCACTTGCAATCCTAGATAATCTACTTATAATCATGGTTAATACACTAGTAATCCTAAGTAATCCTATTAATCCTAGATGATCCACTTGTAACCCCAGGCAATCCACTTATTTTTTGCAGTAACCCATAAAATCCTGTGTAATATGAGTAATCCAGTATAAATTTGGAAAATAGACTTGTGATCCTAGTTAACACATTTGTAATCATATGTAATCCACTTGCAATCTTAGTTAAAGTTCTTGTAAGCCTAGGCAATATGCTTGTAATCCTAGGTAATCCTATTCATCCCAGGTTATCCTATTAATCCTAGGCAATCCACTTGTAACCCTAGGTAATCCACCCTTAATCCTACGTAACACACGTGTAATCCTAGGTGATCTACTTGTAATCCTAGTTAATACGCTTGTAATACTAGGTAACCTAATTGTAATCCTGGGTCATCCTATTAATCCTAGATGATCATATTATTCCCAAATTATCCTATTAATCCTAGGCAATCCACTTTTAATCCACTTGTACTCCAGAGCAATCTAGCTTAATCGTAACTAATTTATTTGTACTCCTAGGTAGTTAAATTCAATCGTAGATAATCCTAGGTAATCCACTCTTGAGTCTTGGAAATCCATTCGTATCCTCAGGTAATCCACTTGTAATCCAATTGTAATCCAATTGTAATTCAAAGAAATCGCAGTGTAATCCAAGTAATCCGATGTAATTTGAGTAATCCTGGTAATCCACTTGTAATCCGAAGTAATCCACTTGTAATCCACGGTAATCCATTTATGCTGTAACACATTTCTAGAAGTTGCTTCCCCCTCTATCATGAAATAATTTTGTGAAATTAAGAAAATTGAATTTTTTTTCAATAGACATATTCCATGGATTGTTACTTTCGGCAATCGTGGGTGGATAAACGTTTGGCATTTCAAGGAAACAAAGAGCATTTGGCATTGAGTATTTCCATGCTTCAAAGAATATGGAAACCAGATACTTATTTCTACAATGGGAAGCAAAGTTACCTTCACACCATCACGAGTCCAAATAAATTCGTCAGACTTTACAAAGATGGGCGTGTTCTCTACAGTTCCAGGTAAAATTAGACAAAAAAATTTTTCAATCAATTAATTTTCATCTTTTTGATTATTATTTTCAGTGATTCTTACGATTATTTTGAATAATTGTGATATTAATGGTTTTTTCCTACATAGTACACCATCAAAATATTTTTTATATTGATTTTTAATTTTATAAGTTGTGAAAAAATGTGTAGCTCTGCTGGGATTCGAACCCAGGTTTTTCAGACTTCCGGCCTGATTGTTGTTGAAAGCCTAATCGGCTTTTCATTACTTGAAGTTTTTTTCATGTGTATCTCTTATATCTTATATTATAAATTAGAAATTTTGATAATTAAGTCTAAACGTAATCCCTTTTATTAGGAAAAATAATAGAAAACTTTACGCGAATTGATAACTTTTAAATTATTTAGAAAATTAAAAGAATATAAATTCTTATGTTAGTGCTTTTTCGTGGAAAATTAATTTTTTTTTTTATATAAATTGTCATCTGATTCCCAATTTTCCACAATTTTAGGTTATGTTAACGTTTTGAACCGAAAATTAGTATTTTTAATTAAAAATTATTAAATTTCAAAGATTACACATTATTCAACAATTTACATTTTTCCGCTTTGTTAGCATTTTCTACTGAACATGAACATTTTTAAACAAAAATTATTAGATTTTGAAGGTTCATAATTTGTTAACAATTTTAGGTTACGTTAGCGTTTTACACAAAAAAATGGTATTTCCAAATCAAAATAATTATAGTTCGAACAAGATTTTCAAATTTTTTACAGTTGCAGGTTATATTCACGTTTTTCACAGAAAATCGGTTATTTGAAAAAAAATTAATTGAAAAAAATAGATTTCAGGGAAGATTCACAACTTTTAACAATTTTAGGTTATGTTGGGGTTTGATACCGGAAATCAGTATTTTTATAAAACATTATCAGGTTTCAAAGATTAAAATTTTTCAACAATTTCCATTTTTCATTTTATTAGCGTTTCTTATTGGACATTGACATTTTTAAACTAAAATCTTCAGATTATAAAGGTGCATAATTTTTGAACAATTTCAGGTTATGTTACCGTTTTACACATTTCAGGTTATTTCAGGTTTTCATAGAAAAGCGGTTATTTAAAAAAAAATATTTAATGAAAAAAATAAATTTCGCAGAAGATTTACAACATTTTAACAATTTTAGGTTATGTTGTTTATTTAAAAAAAATTAAAAAATTAAATGTTTAATAATTTTTTGTTATGTTAGTGTTTTTCGCCTAAAAACTCTATTATTAATAAAAAATTCCTAAATTCCGAAGAATATTTATATCATATGAACAATAGGGTGGTCAAAAAAAATTTTCCCGAATTTTGATGCATATCACCTGGAAATTTGAATCCACAAAAAAATAATTCCATCGTATTTCCCATAAGAAAAAGGACCTTTTTGTAAATTTTATATAGAATCGTCAATTTTAGGTTAATCGAGTTAAAACTCAACTTTTCTCTTCACAATTAGTCATAGAATTTAAATAAAGTATTACTTCTTGAATATCACCCACATGAGCCTGTTTTATGGGGTCCCAAAAAAACCCCATAAGTAAAAAAATGGGATTTGCGAATTTTTTGGCTAATTACGATATTTTTTGCGGTTTTTCTAATGCAAATTGTTCCTCATACATAAAATACTACTATACACTAATAATTATATATTTACATAAATTGTTTAAACAAATTATTATTGTTTTTAGCAATTTTCTCGAAGAATAGAGTTAGAAAATCGCGTTTTTTCCTAAATTTGCCACTTTCTGTCCATTTTTTAATTAGAGTGAGGTAAAACCTAATTAATGTTAACAAACATAATTGTTTAGACAATTCATTATTATTGTTAATAATATTCTCCTAGAATAATACCAGGAAATTGCAATTTTTTCAAATAATTTCCACTGTTTGTTCAGTTTTCAATCAGAGTGAAGTGAATAATTCATCAAAGTTAACAAAAATCATTGTTTAAACAATTTATCATTATTTTTTATAATATTCAATTTGAATAATGCTAGAAAGTTGCGGTTTTTTCTGAAACTTTCATATATTCGTATAATGTTCACTTGCGATTTAATAATTAATTCAATCAAGTACAGATAATTATTTAAACAAATAATAATTATTTTCAACTATATTCTCTTAGAGTAATGCTAGAAAGTTTCGGATTTTTCTGAAATTTTCAGCTTTTCTTTCACTTTTTTGTTAGGAACAAATAATGAATATTTTTATTAATTTAAACAAACAGGCCTTTAGAGACTGCTTCGAGGAAAATTTACATTTAATATGTTCCGTACAGAAAATGTGGAAAATATTTTAAATATCTCTTTTATTTCAGAAAAATATATTCACAAAAAAGAAATTGTTTAAAAAATGATTCTTTCTATTTTTTATTTATTATTCGTTCATAACTAAAAAGGCGAAGCAAAATTAAACTTTTCAGAAAAAAACCGTAACTTTCTAGCACTTATCTAAGAAAAGATTGTTATAAACAATAATAAACTTTTTAAACAACTGTGCTTGTTAACTTGATTATTTTTTACTTCACTTACTAAAAAGTGGATGAAAAGTTGAAAATTTCATGAAAACCCCGCCAATATCTGGCATTAATACTCGTATTTATATTGATGAAGATAGTTATAAACGATGATAATTTATTTAAACAATTATTACGGCTAAATTTAATTAATTGGTAAGTCACTTCAAGTGAAAAAATAAACAAATAGTCAAAAATGCTAGAAAAACCGCATTTTTCTACCATTAAGCAAAGAGAATATTATTACCAAGGATAATAAATTGTTTAAACAATTATTTTTGTCAACTTGAATTAATTATTACTTTATTCTAATGGAAAAGTGAACAAAAATTTCAGAAAAAAACCGCAACTATCTAGTATTAATATGAAAGAAGATAGCTATAAACAATAATTTGTTTAAACAATTATTCAAGCTGAATGAAATTAAATATTAATCCACTCCAAGTTTTTGGGACCCTATAAAATAGACCTATGGGGGTGATATTTAAAAATTATTATTTTATTCCTATTCTATGGATAATTTTGAAGAAAAATGTTTAACAATTTAACAATTTTTCGTTATGTTAGTGTTTTTCGTCTAACACTCCTATTGTTAATAAAAAATTATTAAATTTCAAAAAATATTTACAATATTTAAACAATAACATGGTATGTTATCGTTTTCCACCGAAAATCGGGTATTTTAATCAAAACACATTTGATTTTAAAAATAACACCTACAATTTTGAACAACTTCATGTAATGTTAGTGTTTTTTGTCGAAAAATCGTATTTTTCAAATTTTTGAACAATTTTAGATTATGTTGAATTTTTTTCACCGCAATCAGTTGTTTTCAATAAGAAACATTAGTTTTGTCAAAGAAGATTTACAATCTTGAACAACTTTTTGGTATTTTAGTGTTTGTCGCCTAAAATTGCTGTTGTTAACAAAAAATTAATAGGACATAAAGATGTTTTACAACATTTGGACTATAATAGGGTAAGTTATCGTTTTTTACCCAAATCGATCATTTTAAACAAGAAACATTAGGTCTATATGATTTCAATATTATTTTTTATTTCTATAATTTTTATAATTATTAGGCCTGATATTATCAGAATTATTGAAAATATAATAAAATATTATTTATATAATAATAGAAGGATTGAAATTATAAGAATTTATCTGTGAAAATTAAAATTCCTAAGGGAATTTGCAATCGCCGATGAAATTCAGTGATGAATCCTAAACGCGAATTACTCGAATCAACGAACTGATTCCAATCAAAGGAAATACCAATCAAAAGATATGAGCTTGACACCAACAAACATTGAAATTGCTCGCCACAAATTATTCTTTTTTTTTTAATTTATTGTTTAAAAATTAGTACACAATTTTATATTCGACATGATTGCGATTTGGAAATATCTTCTGGGAATTTCAGAGTGTTAGTTTTTGTACAATTTACGTGAATTTGTGGAGACGTATTTATAGGAAAATTTGAAATATTCAAATTTTAAATCTGAATTAAAAGAAAATTTTTGAAATTCTAATTAAATTGATCGAAACTAGTAGATAAGCTTAACTGTAGTTAGACAATGTGATACTTAAAGTGGAAATGGAAATAAGTAGGTAATCCCAATTAGAGACAGACACTAAGTTGCGACAAGTAGATAAATCAATGCCCTGCCAGACAATGTATACTTTTCCTTTACAAAATTTCCTCCTATTTTAAATTATCTCATTTCAGCCCACTTTATTCAATTTTGAAAGCTTAAGAATAAAATGTATGAAAAAAGTAGAAAAGGCTATTTTCAGTCAGACAACTTTGCGATAGGATTACCAATAACTGGAAACAGAAATAAGTAGTTAAAATTAATTAAAGCCAGCCAATTTATTTTTGCACAGAATAAACATTTGTAAGTGCTAAATAAAGACCATCATATATTATAGTTGATTAATTAATTTTTGAAAGTTGTTTAATTATTTTTCAGGGCTAAAGATTGGATTTAAGTAGATAAAGGCAGTTCTAACCCGGCAAGTTGTATTTTTAATAAAAAAAAAAGTTTTATGTCGTAGAGTGGATGATAATTCAGAATTAAATTTTGAAGAGATCTATGTGAAGATCTTTTTGGACTTTTGTTTATTTAAAATTTTATATTAATGCAGATAGCGAAGAAAATGTCGATTTTTTCAATTTCCTTTTTTAACTATCTTTAAAAAAATTCCTATACCCAGCGTCAATTGGATTTGATGGGCGCGGCTTAGCAGGAAATAACTTTTTCTTGTTATTGAACTTAATTGTTATAAACAATGTTTACTAACAAATATTAATAAGTATAGGTTGCTCACTGGAAAAATATATTTCTGGATTGAAATTACTTGCTTTCAGTAACAAGGTGATATTTGATCATGAAACTTTGTCATCCAATATTATTTGTTATTTTTATAAACAAATTGTATAAACAAAATAAAATTTTTCGCATTCATAAGGCAAAAGAGATCATTTTTTCTTTTCATTCTCATTAAGTTATACTACGAGAGTTACGTTTAGTAACGGATATTTGTGATTTTATATTTTTGCCTAATTTTATAAACAAACTATATGAACAAACGCATTGTATCTACATTTTTAAGGAGAAATAACTTGATTATTCTCCTAATTCTCTTCAAAATATACTGTCAGTGGTTTTCGATGATGAAAATTTGTCATCTGATATTATTTTTTAATTTTATGAACAATAAACAAATGCACAGTATCGACATTTATGGTTAGAAAAAGATTCATCAACATCTGATTTTTAAACATATTATATTTATATAAGGAAAATAAAAATAAAAACAAATTCGTTCTTCTTACAAATGTTAATAACATAATTTGTTTATAAAAATAACAAATGATATCAAATGACAACATTTCATTACTAAGCATCACTGAAAACATAATTTTATAAGTATTCAGAGAAAAAACATTTAGTTCTTCTTATAAATCCCGAAAATGTACATTTGTTTATATAATTTGTTTAGGACATTAACAAATAACATCAAATGATAAATTTTCATGGTCAAGTATCACATTTGCGGTAAGAGCAAATAATTTCACTGCAGAAATATTTTTTCATAACGAACCTTCCATAATTGTGTGTATTTAGTAATATAATTCGTTTATAAATTTTTGTCAAGAAAATTGACTCTTCCCCCCTGTGCAGAGGAGGGGGTGGGTGGAGGTATAAGTATATATATTAGAGGGTATATCATGGGGAAGGGGTATAAGTATATATAAAAGAGAGTATGCGTTGGGGAAAGGGATATATATATATATATATATATAAGAGGGTATATGATGGAAAAGGGGTATTAGTATATATAAAAGAGGATATATGTTGGAGAGAGGGTACAAGTACATATAAAAGAGGGTATATATTGAGGAGGGGTATAAGTATATATAAAAGGGTATATGTTGGGGAAGGGGCGTAAGTATATGTAAAAGAGGGTATATCGTGGGAAAGGGATATAAGTATATATAAAAGAGGGTATGTGTTGAGAAAAGGGGTATAAATATATAAAATAGGGTATGCGATGAAAAGAGGTATACGTATATATAAAAGATGATATGTATTGGAAAGGGGGCATAAGCATATAAAAAGCGGGTATATCATCAGGAAAGGGTATATGTATGTTTGAAAGCGGGTATATGACGGGTAAGGGGTATAAGTATTAATAAAAGAGTGTATATGTTGGTGACGGGGTATAGGTATATATAAACGAGGTTATATCATGGGGAAGGGGTATAGGTATAAATAAAAGAGGGTATATGTTGGGGAAGAGTTATAAGTGCATATAAAAGAGGGTATATGCTGGGGAAGGGGTATAAGTGTATATAAAATATGATATATGTTGGGGAAGGGGCATGAGTATATATAAAAGAGGGTATATCATGGGGAAGGGGCGTAAGTGTATATAAAAGAGGGTTTATCACGGGCAAGGGGTATACGTATATATAAAAGAGGGTATATGTTTGGGAAGGGATATACGTATATATAATAGGGTATATGTTGAGGAAGGGGTATGCGTATATATATAAGAAGGGTATATGTTAGGGAAGGAGTATAAAAGATGAAGAGGGGGAAGCTGGGTTAGAGATATACGTGTACGAGGAAATGAGGGGAGGGTAAAGTACTGTCAATCTGAAATAGAGAGGAATAGAGTTGTCAAAGATGTAGTTTTAGTGGCATAAGGGAAGAGAAGTAATAGAGGGTAAAGAGATCTATTGAATATATGAATGGGATAGGTATAAGGATAAAGAGGTACAAGGGATGTACAGAGCAGTGGAAATAATATGAGGAGAGTAAGGGAAGCGGATGTGGGAGGTAATGGGTATATATAGTGGTGGTACGGTGTGAAGGGAAAGAGGGGATGGTTCCAGGAGTGATATTAGCAAGGGGTGCATATATAGGTTATGAAGTAAAGGAGTATAAATTAGGAGTGGTATAAGAAGAAGGCAAAGCAGTACAAGTGAAGGTTGTTAGAGCTATAAGAGCGAAGTTATAGGAGAAGCTTAATATGGTCTATATAACCAGAGAAATGATAATTGGAGGCTGAGTTGGAGAGCATTGGGGGTAAGAGAGAAGGAACAGGAAAGAAGGAGAAGCAGAGAAGAGAGACAAAAAAGAGGAGCGATAAGAGGAGAGGGTTAAGATGTGTGTTTAATCAAAGGAGTGATAAGTTTAGGCAGAGGTGGAGGGTATTAAGAAGTTTAGAATGCAAAGAGGGGAGTTAGCGTTCAAGATAAGAGAACGAGAGAAGGAGAAGGAGAGATTAGGAAGAAGTGATAAGAGGAGGGGATTAGGATGTGTGTCTAACCAAAGAAGTGATAAGTTTAGGCAGAGGTGGAATTAGAAAGTTTAGAATGCAAAGAGGGGAGCGGGCGTTGATGATAAGAGAAAGAGAGGAGGAGAAGGAGAGATTAGGAAGATGTGGTAAGAGGATCAGGATGTGTGTATAACCAAAGGAGTGATAAATTTAGGCAGAGATGGAGCGCATTGAGAAGTTTCGAAGAGAGGGAGAAGAAGGAGAAGGAGAAGGAGAAGGAGAAGGAGAAGGAGAAGGAGAAGGAGAAGGAGAAGGAGAAGGAGAAGGAGAAG
>JAABKJ010005929.1:0-22482 GCA_011634705.1 Andricus grossulariae | reverse complement strand
AAATAATTCAATTTTATTTCACTTTCATTGTTCTTATTTTTAATTATAATATTTGTCTTACTGAATTTCTTCACATAAAAATAATAACAAATGACGAATTATTTAAACAAATCACTCATAAATCTCAATTCGTTATAATTATTTATCAATTTTATTTTATTTATCAATTTTATTTTATTTAAAGACAAAGAAACAGTATTTTCATTCAGGAAATATAACCTATACGATACACAGTACTTAACTTCATGTTTAAGTGTCATATTCATTAAAATGTTATTCAATATAACTTAGCACACTACTAAATATTATTTTTGAAATATTGTTCAATAAATGAAACTGATTTTCAATGTAATTTGTCAATGTGTAAAGTGCCATTTTCAAATTCTCCTCGATACTCGCACGAAACTGTCAAAAGTGTCGTCTGCTATGCTCAGCGTTTTGGAATTTTTGTTACTTTGAGAATAACTGGAACACTTGGAACCGAAAAACTTTTCGTACAAGTTTAGCATAGGGTATGTTCTAACAAATAAACCACTTTTCACTATAAAAAAACTTTCCTGGCGGAGATATTTGGTCCTCACCGCGTTTTACCAACATTTAGCAACATGACCGGTCAGGATTGCTCATGACTGTGAAATACCGAGCAGCGACCATCACTAGTAACTAGACTATTATACGCGCGCGCAAACTCTGCTCATTTACCCAATTTTCGAATAATTATTTATTTGTTCCAAGTGTTTGACCACTTGAATTCTTGCTGAAATTAGATTCTGAAATAATGTATTCAGTGAATCCACGTAAGGTAGAATTATTTAATTTACGATTAATATTATTAAAAGTTACGGGCGCGGCGTCATTTGAAGATTTCAAGTGCAGGACTTAACAAATGTAATAAATCCGGAAACAATTATCAATGATCATTAATAAAATTATAAATTCAAATGCCAGTAATGTGTCTTTGAAAATTTATTATGTTATTATTAAATGGAGATCTAAGAAAATTCACAGAATATATCATGAAGGAAGCCAGCGTGGTAGTGCTAATGTGGACATGAAAATGTTCATAAAATAAATTATGATACGTCAAGTACAAACGATACGTTATTACCATATTTATAAATAACACATCAAAATATATTCTTAAATCATTAAAATATAATGTTGCTGCACTTTTAGGTTATGTGATTTAATATTGTGAAAAAACTTTATTTTTGTACAATGACATTTGCGGGTACATTCAGGGCCATTTT
Source organism: Andricus grossulariae (assembly GCA_011634705.1). NCBI lineage: Eukaryota > Metazoa > Arthropoda > Insecta > Hymenoptera > Cynipidae > Andricus > Andricus grossulariae. The sequence goes on along the minus strand of JAABKJ010005929.1, from coordinate 21,232 downwards.
TGTGAATCAGGGCATGAAAATACTACATCGCAAAATCATTAAAACATTGCCACCTATAATTTTCAAAGTTATATTCCGATCCGACTCATACTAATTCAAACAAATAAAATAAAAATTGCAGTAGAAAAATAACAGCGTATCAAAATACATTGTTAAATAAGTTCAACATATGTACATATAATTTGGAAAATTTATTCAAATATTCATTTCATGGCCCAGTTTGTACATCAGTGCATCAAAAAACATCGCTAAATCTTTTAAACATTATTACCTACAATTTTAAAAATTATGTTCTGATCCGATACTTAGTTAACAAAATAAAAATTATTAAAAAATCACTTGCATTTAAGCGTTTAAGTAATTTGAAAAACAAAATTGTACGAAAATACATCGCTGAATATTTAAAACATAATCTGCAGATAATTTTGAAAATTGATTTCATATACATGCCCCTCTTTTTTATGATTACCGCAGCGATAGATTAAGTCCCACTTCTCCATGTTTCGGGGAACTGAATTTAAAAAATTCAAACTTCGATAAATTAAAGCTTTGAATCTCCTCTTTGGAATGAGACCAATAACATAATTAAATATTCACCTGTTCTCCCATTATAATGCAAATTGTGGAAGCGTGCGTCGAATTTACACCTTTTGATAATAACGTGCGGAAAAGAACAGACGAAAGAATGCAGTAACTATTTGACCTCCGACTTTCGTCGAAAATTTAAACTTTAATTCAGAGAATCTTAAATTTTTTCAAGTTCCTTCTGTAAAGAATTTAGAAAGTTTAATTTGATAATCGAGAATTGTTCAGAAAATTTGTTAATAATTATATAACTGCAATACAGCCATATGTATTAAACATAAGCAAGCTTTGATTATGCAGATTATAGCTAATATTAAATTACATAACCTTGATGTTAATAAAAAATTCGTGTAACTTAACAAAAAAATTAAAATTCAATCTTTATGCATTTTAATATTGCGAAAAATAATGAATCAGTAATTAATTAATCATTTTAAAACATAAAAGCCAATGAAAAATTATTTTCATTGCAACATTCAAATAACTTTTGCTTTTTGTTTAAATAAAAATTTGAATTATTAATAACATTTTTAACTAATTTCAGAACAATTTAAAACATACTTACATATAATTTTGAAATCTGAACTCAGATACTCATTTCACAACCTCACAAAAATTGATAAAAATTACATAATTGGAATCAAGGAATTACAATATAAATAAACTTGCATTATACAAATTATAGCCAATATTCACTCATATAAAATTTGAGTAAATAATAAATGTATATACTTCACTGAAAAAAAATTAAACTTGGTGTAGTGCTGTAGCAGTACTTTATTATTATGGACCCAAATGATTTTTTCAAATTAGAATATCAAGATTCCTTATGAAATCACCTTTCAATGAAAAAAATTGATGTGATTCTTCTGGTTCCAGCGATATCGTCATTTTATTGAGACCATTCGCTGCGCTGTGCTGCCAGTGCGGCCACTCACAAACGATATCAGCTGCAAATTTGTTATCTTCTTGGAAATTTTTTTCTATGCTCAGCGGTGACTTGGGTTTAATACTTACGGGTTGCTTTGAATAAAAAAAAAAAATTGTTTACTTGTAATGATGATTCTTATGAAAAAGTTCTATTAACAAACATCGAATATTATATATTCGTCATGTGTAAAGGATATTTCGACATTAATATTAATTTCTTTCATTAATAAAGTTATTAATAGTTATTCATTTAATTAAAAGTTATTAATGAAGTTTATAAGAACTTAGTACGAACAATTTGTCGTTTTGTATTATTTGTTAATATCACAAACAAATTGTTTAAAGAATATTCAGCCAGTGTTAACAGTGACATGATTTTATGCCTGTTTATGTCTATCGCGATCATTTTTTTATATAATATGTTTCTAAATGTAATGAATAATATCGAAGAATACATTTTCAAATCTAAACTTTACTGGCAATACAATTCAGGGATAATTAGGAGAGAACACTTTTTTACTTCAATGTCCACATTGGTAATTTGTCGAAATAATTTGTTTCCAAAATTATTGAATAATATCGGGGGACATATTTTTTCGATCAAGTATCACTTTATCGATAAAAGTAAGTAATACTAATGTCGAAATATACTTTACAAATGAGCAATCTATAATATTCAGTGTTTGTTAATAGAACTTGTTTATAACAATTATCATCACAAGTCAACAATTTTTTTTTATTTTACGAACCCCTAAGTATTAAACCCAAGTCACTCTAAGCATGGGAAAAATTTTCCAAGAAGATAAAACAAAATGACGATATGTCTGTAACCAGAAGAGTCTTCATCGCTTTTTTTATGAAACGTAATTTCATATATATCCTCATATAACAAAAATTAAAAATAGAGAATTTCGCGAAAAATTGAATCAATAATTTGTTTGGACTTTATTTCAGACAAAATTTCACAATTTTATATGTAAATTATTATAGCTTAAAAGTGTATAATTGTTTATCTCTGATATCTCAAAATTTCAACAAAATTGAAGCATCGTTCCGGAAATGTCGAGAATTAAAAAAAAAATTACCCAACCAAAAATTCAGTATGGCGTAACTTCCAAAATCTCATTTTTTTTAATCCTTCGGGCCCAAATATATCTTATATAGCACTATATTTTCACAAATTTTCCTTAAAATCGAAAGACCACTTGCAGATTTTCTGAAAAATTTAAACATTTACATATAATTTTGAAAATTGAATTCAGATACTCATTTCAAAACAGCACAAACATTTTAAAAACTTATATTATTGTAATAGAAATATGTTAAATATAAATACACTTTTATCATACGAATGATAGCCAATATTCAATTACATAACCTTAAAATAAATGATCAATATATGTTATTTAATAGAGAAAAATTAAAATTAAATCTTTACTTAATCTAATATTGCGACATATTTTTTTAAACTTGAAATTTTTTTTCTGCGAATTTGAATTTTTAACAACTTTTTATAGTAATTGTGAAAAAAATGGAAACATAATATTCAGATATACTTTTGAAAATTGTATTCAGATACTTTTTTAAGCATTAATCTATCATTTTCATTCAAAATTTCAATTAATTTTTACTTTCAATTTAATTCAATTATATAACCTTCAAGTAAATTATCAATTTATGTTACCTAATTTTTAAAAACTAAATTTTAATCTTTATTAAATTTAATATCGTGAAAGAAATTAATCATCTAATAATTAATTAATCATTTCACAATATAAGAAGCTTTAAACTTCAATATTTATAAAACATAATAGCACTATAATAGAGGAAGTCAATCGAAAACTGCCGAATAAAATATTTGATTTCCTTTCTCTAAAAGATACTCGTTTCGGCTGTTAGATTTAACACGGAGACCACCCGGATTAACAGGAAAAGCAGGGGAACTTACAGATTCAAAGACCAGGGCTGTTTGCTGTCCTGGTCTCTCCCACGCGTCGCTCTCACTCTCATCCCCAGCAAGCACGATTCTTACTTCCCTCCTCTCCCCTCAGCCGCCTGCCTGCCTTGGAAAAGCAAGAGAAAGTGGGCAAGGCGCCAGGAGAGAGGAGATTCAGTAACCCCGCTCGCCCACGCTTCTACCCCCTTCCGATAACCCTGACGCAATGAGCTGGAAAAAGAGAGAGAGAGAGACCCATGCAAGAGTGACAAGGAGCGAGCACTGACCAGCCCTCGCAAATGCAATAAGTGGAGGGAGAGGCCATCCAAAAATCCTATGATAAAAAAACAGAGTCCCTCTTCTCCTTAGGCGCTGCTTTTCTTCAAAAAGGGCCCCTAGATAGCAAGTGGTCAGTAAGCCCTTGTCCAGGGCAACGACTATTTGTGTCAATCCTCAAGTAAAAATAAACGTTTGTGAAGCTACACCCGGTGTTTCTTTCGTTCCCCGAGGAAGACGTTTCTCGAGATCTCCAAGGTAAGCCTACTTCCATACCGCTTCCTCACTTGCTGGTAAAACACAGCAAGTGGATAACCTATCTCCCCCCCCCCGCCCCTTCGCCAGCTTGTAAAATACAGCAAGCGGTCCCTGTTTCTCGTATTTTACCACCCTCCCCACCTGCTGGCAAATTACAGCAACTGGACTGTCTTTCCTTCTTTCCTTCTTTTCCCTGTCTACCACCCGCGGGCGAAGAGACATTGGCGGCCGATCTTCCCGTCTCGGACAGCGATTCGGACGCCATTAGCCTAGACCTATGTTCACCGATCATACAACCATCGCCGCCGCGCACGCCAGGGCGTAGATCCGAGGTCCGAAGGATTCTCCGGGAAAACTTTTCCTCGGCACGGCGACGTGACTCGCCCGGAGACCCCCCCCCCCCCCGCCGACCGGGCCCGGTCCTAGCCCCGTTAGGCAGGCAAGCCGAAGTTGCGCCTCACCGACCCCTTGTCGTGCTCAGACGACTGTTGCACGACGAGCCACTGCACGGTGATCGCCCGCCCCCCGGCCACCTTTCCAGTTCCTGCGCGGGCCCAGGATTTCGCCCGTGAACCCTCAACGCGCCACCCGGCCCACGAAGCCAACCATCAACCCTCGTTAACCGTCCTCCCGCATCCAAGGGAGCCCTGTAAGATTAAACAAGCGCCACCACAGGCACTCTTTACACGCGCGTCTCTCGAAGAAATTAAAGTTGTAATCTGTATTAAATAAACGAGAACTCTCGTCCTTTTAATGAATATACCCACCCGATTAAGTTAAGATAGTTATGTAGTTTTTCCTTTTTTTCCTAATTAGAGCGGAACTATGGATGTGTACCAGCGTTGGATAATTTCAACAAACCCACGGAAGCCGAACGGGTTTCTTTACCCCCCCCCCCTATTCCTTCACGTTCCTCGATTCAACTACCAAGTCAAACTACCCCTCCCCCCGGGACACTTATCCCTTCCTTTTTACCCCTCTTCCTCGACCCACTTCGTAGCCCCCCCCCCCATCACATTCCAAACCAGCTCACAAAATAGAAAGCATTAAACAAATATTTTCATTGAAAAATTCAAATAATTTTTACGTTATATATTTTTTAAACTTGAAATTTCATTTCTGAAAATTTGAATTTTTAATAACCTTTTATAGTAATTTTCGAAACAATTGAAACATACTATTTAGATCTAATTTTGAAAAGTGAATTTTGTATATCCAAACATTCATATAATTTTTACTTTACATTTGTTTAAATATTCACTTTTATTTCTGAAAATATGATTTATTAGATAATCATTTCACAACATCACAAAAATTGACAGAAATTACATAACTGGAAAGAGGTATTTTAAATATAAATAAGCTTTCAATATACAAATTAAAGCCAATATTCAATTACATTACCCTGAAGTAAATAAACAATTTATGTATTTAATTAAAACAAATTGAAATGCAACCTTCATCCAATTTAATATTGTGAACGAAATAAATCAGCTAATAATTAATTCATTCAAAAAATGAGAAGTATTAAACTATAACTTTCATTGCAACATTAAAATAATTTTGACTTTACATTTTTTTAAATTTCTTCTTTCATTTATAAAAATTTGAATTTTCCGTAACCTTTTAAACTACTTGCAGAAAATATAAGTTTTAATATAATCTATTAAGAATTAATTAATCAGTTCATAAAATAAAAAGCATTACACAAATATTTTCATTAAAACATTAAAATAATTGTTACATTATATTCTCCTTTAAATTTCAAATTGCATTTCTATATATTTAATTTATTAATAACCTATTAAACTATATTAAAAAAATTAAAATATATGTACATATCATTTCAAAAATTGAATTCAGATATAGTCATTTCACAACGTCACAGACATTTAAAAAGATTTGTATTTAATCATATAACCTTAAAGTAAATAATCAATTTATGTTACCTAATTAAAAATCAATTGAAATTAAATCTTTATTTAATTAAAAATATTCATCATAATTAATCGACTAATAATTAATTCAATTGTTTACAACATAAAAAGCGTAAAATTGTTATTTATATTGCAACATTCAAATAATGTTTACTTTATATTTCTATAAACTTGAAATTTCATTTCTGAAAATACGAGTTATTCAATATATATTCAAATAATTTTCACATTATATAAATGTTTCTTTGTTTGAAATTGCATTTTCATAGATTTAATTTGATAATAACCTTTAAAACTAATTTTCAAACATTAAAATATATGAGCATATCATTTGGAAAATTCAAGTCATATATATAGTATTTCACAACGTCGCAAACACTGTAAAAAATAATTAAAAAATCAGTTCACAAAATAAGAAACATGGAACTATAACTTTCATTAAAATATTCAGTTAATTTTAACTCTATATTTTTTCAAATTTAAGTATTAAGAGAGTTGTTGATGGATTTTGATGGATGTAGCATTTCAGTCAGCGTACCCCATACATTGGAGTACGGAGACCCTCATATTACTGCCGTTTATTTAAACAATATGAACATTGTAAAATAAAAATGGTATAGTATAATAATTCTGGAAAGTGTAATGTAACGAAAAAAAATTATTCCAAGGATTTTCAACACTAATTTAATGTTTTATTATCCATCAAAGTAAAGTATGTGGCGAAAGCAGTTATAACCTCTGACTCCCTGCTGAAATACATGGGCACGCCGCGCCGCGGCGTCATGCCCCATTTGTGACGGCCCAGGATATAATTAATTTTAATACATTTAAAACGTTTATAGAAACAAATCATGATACGAGAATTTTAATCAAATACTTTACCTATTAGAATGTAACTTTTTTATGCTTTAAGTATTTCAAAATATGCTGTAAGTGCTTAATTTGAGCCAAAAACTTTTTCATCGGTTTCCGCAAAAATCTTTTTTTCATTATTACTCTTCTATCGCGAATTTTAAAAGAGAGATTGCATCAAATTACTATTTTTCTAAACGCCGAAAACTATTTTATGTGAAAAACTAATATGAATATCAAAAGATACGGGTGTTATTTGCAATAGCCACCGTGCCCCGCACTGAAACCATACCCCACTCTCCCCTACTTCCAATTTATGACATACGTTTGGCATTATCCTAGAGTGGTTGACTCAATCATTTAAAATTTCAACAACTAATTTTTTCCGTGTGATTAAGATATTAGACTTTTTTTTTGGTTCCCCTGAGACACTTTAAACTTTTTCGAAATCTGCCTGAAAAAAATGAAAATGAACAAAATGGCGCCAATTTTTCTTGGAATTAAGAATTTGAATTTTAAAAAAAGCTAAACACGAATAAAAGGTAACGGACTAAATTTATTCCTATTCAGACGCTCTACGAAAATTTTATGATCCGTGTTTCGATACTTTTCACCATTTTTTAAATATTTGTATTTACTCACGCGGAAAAAGCCTTTGGCCCCCGTATGGTCATGAATCGCCCTGAGGCTATGAGGAGCCTATGAGGGCAATTCACGCGTGGTCTCTCATAGAAATGACATACTAATTATAAAGCAACAGCATGGGCTTCCCGTCATGGTTGCTTCAACTTTACCAAAGTTTGAAAAAATTATTCTTTTTTTTTTATAATATTAACAAATTCTTCTTTCATCCGAACGTTAATGTAAAGTCGAACTCATATAAGTATATCAGATTACGCAGAACGGAAAAAGTCATATTTTCCTCATGTTTTTTGTTATCTGTGCAACAAGGCATACATACATTCTTTTGTACATTTCAGATATCGTTTTTCTATGGATTGATTAAGATACGGACATCGGGATCTTTTTCTGCTTGTAATATTGTTATTCAAACCTTAATATTAACAGTTTATCTGCTGCGACTTGAAATAGTTGAAATAAAATTTGTTGATATTACTGAATTAAATATTGCTTGTTTAGAAATTAATAAGAACATATATATGTATTTTCAGATATTACGCAATACAGATTTAAAAAAAACATTCTAGATTAAGAGAATCTTTAGTTTCTTGAAATTGACAATTTTTTAATTGCAATTTATTTTCTTTGCTTACTTATATATAATTTTTTCCATAGTGTAAAATAACGGAATTTTAAACATTAAACGCCGCGTCTCGTCGTCATATGATTTTGGCACTTAACACTTCGATATCAAGTGTAGTCTTACTTAGGAAGGTTTGGTTACACTACAACGGTCATTAATATCCTCCGTATCGTATTTTCCATTAGCCCCGAGCTGCTAATTTCTGTAAGGTCGAACTGATCTGAAGTGCGATACTTTGACACTGTGTTTAGAGGACGTGATACCCTGCAGAGGTACATATTTCTGCCACAAGTAGAGTTTTGCCCCTGACAATATTGTGATTTATTGACTAATCGAGGGAGTCCACAACATATAATTTAAACGTTTCTCTCTATGAGGATAAGAATTATATTCAAAACATTAAGATAACTTTTTAAAACAATCTTGATCCAAAATCTAAGGGAGTAGTTCATGAATTCACAAACGGCTTATAGAAAACGCGTTAGAACTTGCCTACAACCTTGGTAGAACTTGAGTTACTACCTGGGTGTATGTAGGAGTCAAGGAGGATTTTGCAAATGGTTTCTGCACTGGAATTTATCCAGTCTTAAAAAAATTTCTCAGAAGTTCAAAATGTTTAAGTAAAGTGTACGCTAATCGGGTTCTACGTGAGTCTTAACCAAGTCTTCCCCGGCCCTAGGAAAGGATCTAAATGTTCCAAATGATGGAATAACGTGTACGCTAATCGGGTTCCACTTTTGGTTTAACCAGAACGTTTCCGGCTTTCGAAGGGCTCTTAGGTGTTTTATACGGGTTCTACAAGTGCAAAAAGTAAGCAGTTCTATACGTGTGTGAATTTTGTTGTATAAAAGTCAGAAACGAGCCGGAAACGGCCATATATATCGAGAATTTTTGGAAATTTATAAATTTGGGAAATGTAAGGGGGGCACCATTTAAATTTTAAGCTATTAAAATTTAAATGACTCAAGGATTGTAATTTTTTTACAGAATTATTTTCATCCCAGAATTACTTCAGGTATTAAAAAAAATTATGGAAAATTTTCTTAACGTTTTAGAATTTCTTGTGTTTATTTTAACGTTTAAATTATATATATATATATATATATACAGGGTGTCTGCGCTTAAGGGTAATTTTAAATTTGCAGGAGGTTGTGAGTATCAATGGTGCAACTACAACGGCAACTGACTTACGAGATTCTTGGAAAATATCTTTTCCTTTAGAATACGCGTTGAGTTATTTTGAATTCCTTCAAGTGTTTTAGATTCTGTAGAATTCTACAGGATTAAAAATATTCAAAGAAAGTTAAAGTAATTCAACGTGTATTCTAAAGATTGTAAGTGAATTAAAAATTTTCAAAAGAAGGAATTCAAACTAACTCAAGGTGTATTCTAATGATTTCAAGATAATTAACAAACATTTTTAAAACATTCAGTGATATCGTGAAAATTCGACGAATTTAGTGTAGTTTGAAGAGTTCATAACATTCCGAAACAATTCAGATAATTCAGAAGAATTTAGAGAATTCCGAAGAATTCACAGATTTCAAAAGAATTCACAGAATTCAAAATAAATTTAGATAATATTAAAAAATTTAGATAATACAAAAGAATTCATAGAATTTAAAATATGTCACAGAATTCAAAAGAATTCAGACAATTGAAAAATTATCAGAGAATTCAGAATAATTCAGGAGAGTTCATAGAATACAAAAGAATTGCAGAAATTCAAATCAATTCATGGTGTTTCAGAAAGTTCACAGAGCTTAGAGAGTTCAGAAAATTTTAAAACAATTTAGAGAATTCAGAATAAATCAGGGAATTCAAAAAATTTGGAAGGATTCAGAGAATTCGGAAGAAATCAGAGAATAGCGGAAAATTTCATAGAATTAAGAAGAATTCAAAGAATTAGGAAAAATTTAGAAAATTCGGAAGAATTCACAGAGTGCAAATGAATTCACAAACTTCAGAAGAATTCACAGAATTCAAAGAAATAATTAGAGCATTTCAAAAGAATTTAGAGAATACAAAAGAATTCTAAAGATATTAGGGACTTTAAAAAAATGCAGAGAATTTAAAATAATTCAGACAATTGAGAAGAATTCAGAGAATACGGAAGATTTCAGAGAACAGCAGAAGAATTTAAAGAATTAAGAAGAATTTAGAGAATTTAGCAGAAGTACTTTTTGGGATTCTGGGGGTTGAAATGGTGCTAAGTAAGAATAATTAACGAAGTTATTATACATTGGCACTAACGTAACCATATCTATAGAAAAAAAATAATTAAAAAATATTTTATCCTCGTTCTTGGTCATGAAGTACTTTCTACCCCCTGATAGTGGTAGTTTTTCGATTTTTATGGGTTGGAATGGTGCTGAGTAAGTAGAATTAAAGTAGTTATTATACATTGACACGAAATGATTCTATGGGGGATAAAATAATTCAAAAATATTTTATACACATTCTTGTTTATGACGTATTTTCCACCCCCTCATAAGGGTAGTTTTTCGATTTTCAAGAGTCGAAGCGTCACTGTTTGATGAAAAATGATTGAAAACTATTCTAACTACTTTTATAGTACCGGTGTACATTCCACTCCCTGATAGGGGTAGTTTTGGGATATTTAGGGGTTGAAATAGTGAAATGGTGATTTAAATAGTTAAAAGCTATTTAAATCACGTTCTTATGCGTGAAGTACTTTTCACTCCCAATTAGGGGTAGTTTTTCAATTTTCCAGTAATAAAAGGGGTTGAAAGGGTAAACTAATGACAAACCCGGTTAAAGCATGCATTGATGATTATTTTGAGCTTTGCTGCCTCAATTTACGTTCTTTCCTTCAAAAACTACGTTGGACGCAAAAAAGGGGCGGATTTTCGGCTTTTTTTTTTTGGGTCTCACTTTACATGAATATTATGAAAAACTGGAACGCGTGACTTAGTAGTGTATCTTGATTATGATAATAATGATGATCTTTATAATATACATGTTTCCTGGTTAAAATAAGCAGAATTTTTGTTTAGTGATTTCACATGAAAACACTTGGATTCGCATTTTAATGATTTTACATTTTTTGATGCAGATAAAGATTCTGTAAAGAAATAACAAATGTGAGTTTAAATTATGCGATGATTGCTTAAAAATACGTTTCTCACAATTATATCGCAAGGCATCCTGTTTAAATCAGTTCTAAGAAATTAAACGCAATTGAGTCAATAAATTCTATACCAGTAAAGAAATATTTCATTCAATATTAATCGAACTTTCATTTCAAGATTGAGATACTTCTTTGTTTATATTCAAATTCCATAGAAAAATCATTACGTCATATTCATTCATTCATTAATTCATTCCATTTAAACGTTTTTTTTTTGCAGAAAGATTTTTTTATTTCGAAAAGATTTGCATGTGGTTGCATTTTTGATAAAAATCTTGTTTATTGTTTTTTTTAACAATAATGCTGTTTTTTTTTAATTTTTAAAATCACCATTTTTTTATTATTTTCAGAATTATAAAAAAAGGTCTTATATCTATCCTAAAAATGACCAGAAATAATTTCCAATATGAGAAACACGACTTTTAAAAAATCCTTGCACGAGTCTTTTAACACTCGGTTAGATTAGGCGGCAGCGTTCCGAGTTTGTAACCGGAAAGTCCAGGCTCGATTCCTGCTGTCGGCATTTTTTTGCCAATTTAAACAAAAAAGATTTATTGCAAATGACTATTTAATTTGTTTAAATCAGTCCAAAATATTTGTTTCTAACCATTTTTTTTTAAAGAAAAAATCGGGTTTTTCAATCTTCACCACTTTTACTGCCAGAAAAATTTTTATAGCGAAAATTCTTATTTTTCTTCATTCAATTGAACGGGCCGACTGAAAAATCCGGAAAAATAAAATATTCGAAATGGAAAAGTCCCGAAATTATGCAATTGCACAAATATGAAAATACCGAAAAATAAAATTACTAAACAATTGTTGAAATAAATTTTATAAACAAATTCACAGATTGGATATTTTTCAACGAATAATCCTAATTTTTTTACGGAATTAACTAAGAATGTCTTTCCGATGACTTTTTGCTATGGTACTTTAAAAATTTACAAGAATAATTAGTTATTTAAATCATTTTCATGAACAAATTCAGAGTTTGGCTTTTTTCAACAAATAGGCTCAATTTTTTTACGGAATTAACTGAGAATGTCTTTCCGATGACGTCTTGCCATGATAATTTGTAAATTGACAAGAATTAATAATTATTTGAACAATTATTATAAACAAATTCACAGTTTGGATATTTTTCAAAAAATAGGCTTAATTTTTTATACGAAATAAACAGAGAATGTCTTTTCAATGACTTTTTGTCATGATAGTTTGTAAATTCACAAGAATGAATAATTATTTGAAAAAATTTTATAAACAAATTCAGAGTTTGGCTATTTTTCAATTATTAGGCTCAATTTTTTTTACGGAATCAACTTAGAATGTCTTTCGAATAACTTCTTGCCATGATAATTTGTAAATTAACAAGAATTGTTAATTATTGAAACAATTTTTATAAAAAAATTCAAAGATTAGCTATTTTTCAAATAATAGGCTCAATTTTTTACAGAATCAACTAAGGATGTCTTTGAGATCAATTTTCACTAGGATAATTTCCAAATTGACAAAAATTATTTATTACTTCAACAATATTCATAAACAAATTCAGAGTTTGGCTATTTTTCAACTAATAGCCTTCATTTTTTCGGGAATTTTTTTGCTATCCTTTTTAGTTGAAAATTTAACTGTTTTGTGGAAAATTCGTCTTTTTAGCTTGAAAATTCAACAATTAGATTTAACTCTCTTTCGACTAAAAAATTTTTGTTGTTGAAGATTCAACTGTTTTTTCGGCCATTCGTCCTCTTGGTATGAAAATTCACCTCTTTTTCTAGAAAGTTAACCTTTTTGGTTCAAAATGCAACTTTCCGATTATAAATTAATCTGTTTCGGTTACAAATTAGCTTTTTTGTTGAAAATTTAACTTTTTTGCAGAAAATTCATATTTTCTTCTCGAAAATAAAAAAGTTTGGTAGAAAACTAAACTATTTGGTCGTAAATTGAACTGCCTTGTTAAAAATTCATTTTTTCAGTTGAAGATTCGTCATTTGAGTTAAAAATTCATCTTTTCGGTTGGCAATTTTACTATTTTGTTGAAAATATTTTTATTAAATTAATTTTTCTAACCAAAAAGTTGATCTATTCATTTTTGGTTGAAAATGTTGAAAATTTTTAGTGGAAAATTCAACTATTCGATTGAAAATTCATGTGTTTTGTTAAGAATTCGTCTTTTTGGCAGAAAACTAAATCCTGTTTTTTGATAAATATATTTTTTGGACAATTTCCTCTTTTTTTATTTAAAATTAAAATAATTTTTAATTGAGATATCAAGCATTACATTTTTTTGAAATCCATCTTTTTAGGTTTAAAGTTAAATTTCTCTCTTGAAAATGATTTTTTTTTGGTTGAAGATTTATAATTTTAGTTAAAAATTCATCTCTTTGATTGAAAGTCGAACTACTTTGATGAGAGTTCTTTTTTTTTAATAAATTTTTTTAAACCGAAAATGATCTATTTAATAGAAAATTATAGCTTTCTTTTTGTAGAAAGTTCTTTTTATCTTTAATGAAAATTTATCTTTTTCAATTGAAATATCACTATTCCATTTTTTTAATTGATCTTTTCAGCGGAAAAATTTAACTATTTGGCTTTGAAATTTGCGTAATTTGTTGAAATTTGTATTTTGTCAAATTAACTTTCTTGGTTGAAGATTCACCTTTTTCATAAAAAATCAATTATTTGGTTTAAAGCTCAATTGTTTTGTAGGCAGATCGCATTTTTGGCTTAAAAATATAACATTTTTAATGAAATTTTGTTCCTTTATTGACTGAAAAAACTTTTTTGGTTGAAAATTCTAATCTTGTTGAAAAATTGTCTCTTTTGGTAAGAACTTAATCTTTTTTTGGTTATAAACTTTTAATTGAAAACGAATCTAGTTTGATTGAGGATTCAATTATTTTGTTGAAAATTCGTCTTTTTTGGATCAATTCGACTGAATAACGAGAAAAATTTATTCGGCAAAAATTACGTAAAATAAAGGGGGGGGGGGCAAAAGATACGAATTAGTGTAATAATAAGGTAATAAGAAAATTTAATTTTTATCAATTTTAAAACAATTCAAAATTTCAGAAAAAAAAACTGCAACTGTATGATAAATCGTGGAATTTGTATTAGTGTAGAATATAATGCTGTGTCAGCATATAAAGCCTCCTTTGAACTTGAAACAGCATATTCTTTGTAATAAGACTCGGTATTGATAAAAAATAATTTTTGAAATAACACATCAATTATGTATTTAATAAGAAAAATAATATGCCGTCTGATCTGAAAATTAAAAAAAAAATTTTACCCAACTAATTCATATCGTAGTTAGTGCAATAATTAAAAATGTTTCATGAAAAATAAGGGCTAATAATATATTATTGATCTATTAAATAAAAATTATAATTAGAAAGGAAGTAAATTTATCTTTAAAATATTGACTCTTTGGTAACAGATCAATTTTCCCCACGAATTTAAATTCACACGATATATTCTCGCAATCAAAGAAAATTAAATAAAGTTTTTGAATAAAAATACATTTTTTTTAGTTTTTTCTGCTGAATTCCAATTATTTCTTTTAAAAACTGATTATATAAATTATTTTAACTCTTATTAGAAAATGTATAAGAAATAATATATCAATAATAATAAATAAATAAGTTTACTATTATATTCTCAGTTTAGAATTCATCTGGGTTGGTTAATAGTTCTACTATTTGCTTAAAAATTAATTTATTTTGTTTGAAAATGTTTTGTAGAAAATTTCATCCTTTTGGCTTAAAGCTTCAACAATTTGGTTGAAAATTAACTTTTTTGTTAAAAATTCGTATTTTCGGTTTAAAATTTAACTATTTGGTTGGAAATTGAACTATTTTTATAAAAATCCAACCGTTTGGAAGAAAATTTAAGTATTTTGTGGAAAATTAACATTTTTATTGAAAAATTCTATTTTCGGGTTGAAAATTAAACTATTTGGTTGCAAATTAATCTTTTTTATTAAAAATTCAACTACTTGGTTGAAAGTTTAACTACTTCGTTGACGGTTTTTTAAAATTCACCTCTGTGGTTGAAAATTTAACATTTTTTCATGAAAATTCGTTTTTGTGCTTTAAAAATTAATATTTTCATCTAAAAAAAATTCTATTGTTGGTTGAAAATGTATCTTTTATAAGTTAAAAATTTAACTATTTGTTAGAAAATTTTAGTATTCGGTTAAAAATTCGTCTTTTTGGGTAGAAAATTAAACTTTCTTGCTGAAAATTCATCTTCTTTGGTTGAAGATTCAACTATTTTGTTAAAAATTTGTATTTTTCGGGTAATTTAAAATAGTTAAATATTTTTTTGTTGGTAGAAAATTACTCTTCTTGGTTCAGAATTCAAGTACTTTGTTAGAAATTGTGTTTTCTTTGTTTTTTTTTTTAATTCAACTGATTGAAAATTCATCAAAAAGTCATTTTTTTTGGGTGAAAATAACCTTTTTTGTAGAAAATTCAACTTTTGGGGTTGAAAATTACCTTTTTTGTTGAAAAATTATACTTTCAGGTTAAAAATTCAACTGTTTTGTAGATAATTCGCCTTTTCCATCTAAAAATTGGACAACCTTGTGGAAAATTTAGATATCTTTTTAAAAATTCGTTTAATTGGTAAAAAATGTAACTATTTGGGTGAAAAATTAATTTTTTCATTGAAAATTCAACTACTTGATTGAAAGTTGAACCAATTTGTTCAACCTTTTTTTATTTATTTTGATTATGGTTGGACCTTTCGCTGGAAATCTAAATTTTGTGTTGCAAAATAGTTTTTTTTTAATTAATTTTTTTATCTGAAAATTTAACTATTTCAGTTTTATTTGAAAATGTATACTTTATAAGTTAAAAATTTCACTATTTGGTAGAAAATTCATGTATTTTGGTAAAAATTCATTTTTTGGGTTAGAAAATGAATCTTGTTTGCAAGAAATTTATCGTTGTGGTTGAGAATTTAACTATTTTGTTAAAAATTCATTTGTTTAAATTTAATTTAACTGGTTGAAAATTCGTGTTTTGGTAGAAAATTCATCTTTCATATCAGAAATGTCATCTTTTTGGTTGAAAATTCAACTTTTTTGTTAAAAATTCATCTTTTAGGATTGAAAATTCAACTGTTTAGTAGAATTAAACTATTTGGTTGAAAATTAACCTTTTGATTGAAAATTCATATTTTTGGGTCGATAATTAAACTGTTCTGTTATAAATTTTTTTTTCTGGAAAATCCATATTTTATGGCAGAAAATTCATCTTTCTTGGTTGAATATTTATCTTTTTTGGTTTAAAATAATTTTTGTTGTTGAAAATTCAACTGTCATTGTAAAATTTTTTTCTTCCTTATAAATTCAACTATTTGGTTAAAAGTTAAACTATTTTGTGGAAAATTCGTCATTAATTTTATTAAAAAGATTGTATTCCCCAATATATGTAAAAAATCACCCTATTTCCCCTGTTTTGATAGAATATTGGGCTACATTACTTTTTTAAGGTGGGGAGGGGGGGAAGAAAAAACTAAGGTCCTCAAAGAAGGAGTTGGGGGGGGGGTCAGAAATTGCCCAAAATTCCTATAGTAGCATAAACTCTTTAAGAATATTGGAAAAAATAAAAGAGGTAATGTTTTCCAGAAAATCTTTTTTGGTTTATTTCTTTGGATTTTGAAAACATGAAAAAATATTTTCTGGAAAACCCCACATTTCTTATTTTTTCTCATATTTTCAAAAAGTTTCTGCTAATATAAGAAAGGCATTCTATAATTTTTATGCAAGCTAAACCGTTTATGAGGCTAGGAGAATTTTTTTTCCCTAAAAGTATAATTTTCTAATTTTTCTCGTGAATGATTCAAGATATCACAATAAAGAGGTTTCTTTTTTAGAAATCTTTTATACGTGCAAAATGTTATTTAAATTTTTTTTCTCATTTCTCGTTTTTTACAAGAAAAATGAAAAAATTTGATTGTATGAAAAAAAATTTCTTTGTCCACAAAAGTTATTTAGTCCACATAAACTTATAAGATATCTTCCTTATATAGAAGCCCAAATTTAACTAAAAATTGCCCATAATTTTTTGAATTTTCAAACTTTATCAAATTTTCTGGTTCATTTTGAAAGAAGACGGTAAACACTACCAGAATCTGAAAATAAATCTCAAATAGCTCAATTAGAATAAAAGTTATAGAAATATAATGAAAAAATTGGCTATTTTATATTTGGGAAAAAAGCACAAAATTTATATACCATAACTTCGTAGAATTTTTTTTTTCGTAAATTGGAAAAATACGTATCACCTAATTTCCTGCAAAAAACGACATATTTCCTCCCCGAGACCCGAATTAAAATTAAATTTGAACAAATGTATTTGTGTGAAAAAATAAACATTTTTCTCAGTGTTGTAAGCATTCTTTTCGCTCATTTCAAGAGTAGTTTGCTTCCCCATTATGATTAATTAGCAAATACATTTTCTTCTTCATGGAGGAAGTCAAAATAAAAAAATACAAATAGGTAAGTCAAAATGTCTTTAATCATTAAGGCTTTTATATTTTTCCATTAACTTTGAATTATGTTAATGTAACAATTTTTTCTGTATAAAACAGATTTTTCAAATTAGGATTAATGATCATAACTTCCGTACTCTTCAATATAATGTATTAATATTGTAGGTCAATCGAATTAAAGAATCTTTTTTTTTGCATCAATTTTAAATTATGCAAATGACAAAAGTGTTACCATAAAAATCGATGTTTCAAATAATATGAAATACCATAAGTTCCTTACTCTTCAATAAAATATATTAATATTATAGGTCAATCGTTTCCTCTCCAGTCGAGGAATCTTTTATATTTTTGAATCAACTTTGAATTATGGTAATGAAAAAAATTTTACTATAAAAAACAAATTTTGAAAACATTATTAAGTGCTAAGTAAAAATCTAATCAATATTTTTAGGAATTTTTAGGTCAGTTTTGAGATATTAGTGGTGAAAATCATCCCTCCAAATTTCATTGACTTATCTGGAACCTTTTTCAAGTTATCTTGTTCACAAAAATCGAATAAATTTTTTTTCGAAATTGTTACTATTATAGAGCTTCTTCTACTAGGAAGCAAAAATAACTTTTTATTTCTAATATTACAAGTCAAGTTTTAGTTTAAAACATATTTTTATTTTTATTTTTGTATCCAGATAGAGAATACTTTGTAGTGGTAGCAATTTCGAAATATTTTTATTTATTTAATTAAAGTTAATATGTGTATGTTTGTGTGTGTGTGTGTGTGTGTGTGTGTGTGAATGCTTGTGTGTGTGTGAATGCTTGTGTGGATGTAAAACTTTTTTGTGAACACAATAACTCGAAGACAGTTGCAGATAAATTGATGAAATTTAAAGGGATTATTTTCAATACTAATATCTCAAAACCTACTAGAAGATTTCTAAAAATATTTATTAGCTTTTTTAGCTCTTGATAATATTTTCAAAATGGATTTTTCATGGCAAAACTTTTATCATTAACATAATCCAAAGATGATGCAACAATGTAAAAGATTCCATGATTCGAGACGAATCGATTGACCTATAATATTAATATATTTTATTGAAAGTTAAGGAAGTTAAGGACATATTTGAAAAATCGGTTTTTTATAGTTGAAATTTCTTCATTAATATAATTCAATACTGATGCAACAACGGAAAAGATTACGTGATTCGAAACGAATCGATTGACTCATAATATTAATATGTTTTATTCAAGAGTAATGAAGTTATGATAATTTAAATATTGTTTAAATGTATATTTTTATATCAAATAATATTCTTCTTTAAATAATTGAAAGTTGATGCTAGAAAAACTCGTTGATGTGAGACGAATCGATTGACCTATAATATTAATACATTTTATTAAATTTTTGGACGTTATGGGCTTTTATAATATTCGAAAAATCGGGGTTTTATAGCTAAACTTGTTTCATTAACAGAATTAAAAACTGATGCAAATACGGAAAAAAATCCTAAATTCGAAACAAATCAATTGACCTATAATATTAATGCATTTGATTCAAGAGTAAGGAAGTTATAGTCATTTATATCGTCTTAAAAATATATTTTTATAGCAAATATTTTCTCATTCAGATAGTTCAAAGTTGATGCAAGAAGAGCAGAGATATATTGATTTAAAATAAGTCGATTGACCTACAATAATAATAAATTTTTGGAAAATAAGAGAGTTATTGTCATTTATTATATCCGAAAAATCGGTTTTTATAACTTAACTTTTTTCATCAACATAATACAAAACTGATGCGTACGGAAAATATTCCTCAATTCGAAACAAATCGACTGACCTATAACAATAATGAATTCGATTAGAGAGTTAGGATAATATAGTCATTTATAGCGTTTGAAAAATATATTTTTGTAGCAAATATTTTCTCATTCAAATAGTTCAAAGTTGATGCAAGGAAAGCAAAGATTTATTGATTCGAAATAAGTCGATTGACCTATAATATTAATACATTTTATGAAAAATAAGAGAGTTATCACCATTTATTCTATTCGAAAAATCGTTTTTTTTTATAGCTAAACTTGTTTCATCAACAGAATTCAAAACTGAAGCAAATACGGAAAAAATTCCTGAATTCGAAACAATTCGATTGACCTATAATATTAGTGAATTTGATTAATGAGTAAGGAAGTTACAGTCATTTATAGTGTTGGAAAAATTCATTTTATAGCAAATATTTTCTTATTCAAAGTTGATGCAAGGAAAGCAAAGATTTATTGATTTGAAACGAGTCGATTGACCTACAAAATTAATCCTTTTTGTGGAAAATAAGAGAGTTATGGTCAGTTATTCTATTCGAAAAATCGTTTTTTTATAGCCTGACTTTTTTCATTAACAGAATTCAAAACTTATGCAGGAACGGAAAAGATTCCATGATTAGAAACGAATCGATTGACTTATAATATTAATACGTTTTATTCAAGAGTAATAGAGTTATGGTCATTTGAATATTGTTTGAATATATATTTTTATAGCAAATAATATTGTCCTTTAAATAATTGAAAGCTGATGCTAGAAAAACTCGATGATCTGAGAAGAATCGATTGACCTATAATATTAATACATTTTATTAAATTTTTGGAAGTTATGGGCTTTTATAATATTCGAAAAATCGGGTTTTTATAGTCAAACTTGTTTCATTAACAGAATTCAAAACTTATGCAAATACAGAAAAAAATTCGTAAATTCGAAACAAATCGATTGACCTATAATATTAATGCATTTGATTCAAGAGTAAGGAAGTTATTGTCACCTATATCGTTTGAAAAATATATTTTTATAGCGAATATTTTCTCATTCAAATAGTTCAAAGTTGATGCAAGGAAAGAAAAGATTTATAGATTCGAAATAAGTCGATTGACCTATAATATTAATACATTTTATGAAAAATAAGAGAGTTATCATCATTTATTCTATTCGAGAAATTGTTTTTTTTTATAGCTAAACTTGTTTCATCAACAGAATTCAAAACTGAAGCAAATACGGAAAAAATTCCTAAATTCGAAACAAATCGATTGACCTATAATATTAATGAATTTGATTAATGAGTAAGGAAGTTACAGTCATTTATAGTGTTGGAAAAATTCATTTTATAGCAAATATTTTCTCATTCAAAGTTGATGCAAGGAAAGCAAAGCTTTATCGATTCGAAATAAGTCGATTGACCTACAATATTAATACATTTTATGGAAAGTAAGAGAGTTATAGTCATTGATTCTTTTTAAAAAATCGTTTTTTTATAACTTAACTTTTCTCATTAACAGAATTCAAAACTGATGCAAGTACGGAAAAGATTCCGTGATTAGAAACGAATCGATTGACTTAGAATATTAATACGTTTTATTCAAGAGTAATGGAGTTATGGTCATTTAAATATTGTTTGAATATATATTTTTATAGCAAATAATATTCTCCTTTAAATAATTGAAAGCTGATGCTAGAAAAACTCGATGATCTGAGAAGAATCGATTGACCTATAATATTAATAC
>JAABKJ010005928.1:0-22484 GCA_011634705.1 Andricus grossulariae | reverse complement strand
ATACATGACTTTTTAACCAAATAGTTAAATTTTTAACTAAAAAGGATGAATTTACAAATAAAAAGAGAATATATAAATTTTCAATTCAAAAAATTAATTTTCAAGTAAAAAAAAACGAATTTTTGAGAAAATAGTTTAGTTTTCAACTAAAGAGATAAATTTTGAAGCCGAAATGAAAATTAAAAAAAACTAAATTTCAACAAAATACATGAATTTTCGACTCAGGAAGACAATTCTTCACCAAAAATTGAATAATTAAATTTTCATTGAGAAAAATTAATTTTTAGCCAAAAAGAAAAAACAAATCTTCAACAAAAGATTTCAATTTTTAGTCAAACGATTTTCAACTAAAATCAAGAAACTTTGACTGAAAAAATGAATTTTTAACAAACTAGATCATACTTATATTTACCTCAAAAATGTAATACTTAAATTTTCAGAAAAAAAAATTAATTTTGAGCAAAAAACAACAACAAATTTTTTAATAAAATAGTCTTGTTTCTTTCTGCTATTCATGTTCCTAAAAATTAGGAGATTGTACTTTTCACCACAGCGCCACGGTGGCGTCTCGAACTAACGAAATTTGGGCGCGAAATTCAAATTCGTAGATTCGTAAGAAAATCGTAACTGTTGAAGCCTCTGATTAAAAAAAAAAAAAGGTGGTCACACTTTTTCGCCTTTAATTTCAAATTTTTCGCTTTTAAATGAAAAAGGCGTGTCTTGAATAATTCCCTGATTAAAAAAAGTTCCAAAATGAAAAAAGAATCTCTCTAAGACTTGTGCTAAACGTATCGAGTTTCCGAAAGGATAATCTGATCGAAAGGAAAATCCCTATAATGCGCCTTAAATAGCGCCGCGGTGTGGTAGCGTCTCGAACTAACAAAATTTGGGTGCGAAATTCAAATTCGTAGATTTGTAAAAATATCGTAACTGTTAAAGCCTCTAATTAAAAAAAAAGTTTGTGACACTTTTTTGCCTTCAATTTCGAAATGCTCGCTTTTTAATGAGTAAGGCGTGTCTTGAATATTTCCCTAATTAAAAAAGTTTCGAAATGAAAAGAGAATATTTCTCTAAGACTTGTGCTAAACTTATCGAGTTTCCGAAAGGATAATCTGATCGAAAGGAAAATCCCTCTAATGCGCCTCAAACAGCGTCGCGGTGTGGTGGCGTCTCAAACTAACGAAATTTGGGCGCGAAATTCAAATTCGTATATTAGTAAGAATATCCTAACTGTTAAAGCTTCTAATTAAAGAAAGGCTGGTGACACTTTTTCACCTTTAATTTCGAAATGTTCGCTTTTTAATGAGAAAGGCGTGTCTTCTATACTTCTCTAATTGAAAAAGTTCCAAAATGAAAAGAGAATCTCTCCAAGACTTGTGCTAAACGTATCGAGTTTCCGACAGTATAATGTGATCGACAGGAAAATCCCTATAAAGCCCCTTAAAAGTTGTCTACTTCAGTAGAAAAGTTTCCTACAAGAAAAGAGATAAATTTCACTAACTCGAGCCCTATCGCCAATAAATTCGTATTCTACAATTTCTTACCTGAAAGGTCTTCACAATAAAAAAGGTTTCACTTTATAATAAGCTTCATAAATTTCTAAGGATTTATCTTTCGACCTGAGAAGAAAATATTGAGACATAACAGTTTGTCAGTAAATAAACTTTCCATTATTCAATTTAATAACTGCTTTTACTGTTTATGGAACGAAATCGATTGGCTCTGATCTCTGACCATGTGAAAACGCTCATGAAAGGAAAATAAAAGGAATAAGAAGATGCCTTTAAGCTCGATACTGGAATGCATTATTCGATACTAAATCATGACCCTCGAACAAAACCTATGAAATTTTTATGACTTTTTTTTTAGGGGGGGGGGGGTATTTTTATTACTGGGGAAGGTTAAACGACGATTTCTGTATCAGGCAGTTCCGCAATTTTACTTTTGAAGAAGATTTCTCAATAAGTTCAAAAAAAATTGTTTATTCGAAAAAAAAATTATATAAAAAAAATAGCAAACAAATTTTTTTTTCTATCATAAAGTTAACCAAAAAAAATTGTTAAGGTTAATTAAAAGTCTCACAGGCCCTGCACTTATTTATGAGTTTCAAAAAAGTAAGAAAAGTAGCCTCTATTGTTTAAAAAAAGTAGAAAAAATAGCTTAGAATTTTGAACAATGGGCAAACAGTGGAATGTTTATTTAATTCATTTTTTATAGGAATAAATTTGGCCAAGTTGGTTAAATTTTCAATGGCAAAAAAAAAACAATTTTCAACAAGGAAAAACGAATTTTCTAATATTATTATTTCTTATTATTATTATTATTATTATATTATTATTACATAATATTATTATTTGTGTGAACAAATAATTATTATTAACAATAAACAATGAAAAATGGATAAAAGTTTGAAAATTAAAAAAAAATGCAACTATCTAGTATTAATATAGAAGAAGATAGCTATAGTCAATAATAATTTGTTTAAACAATTTTTCTTGTTGAACCTAATCAAAAATTAACTCACTTCAAGTGAAAAGTGAACAAAAAATTAAAAATTTCAGAAAAAACTTATTTCCAGCGTTATTCAAAGATGATATTATTAACAATAATTATGAATTGTTTAAACAATTATGTTCATCAACATTGAAGAACTGTTTCCTCTCTCTAATTTAAAATGGAACAACAAGTGGAGAATTGTTGAAAAAACCGCAATTTTCTACCATTAGGCATAGAGAATATTATTAACAATAATTATAAATTGTTTGAACAATTTCTTTATTAACTTCAATTAATTATAACTTCACTCTAATTGAAAAATGGACAAAAGTTTGGAAATTCAGAAAAAACTGCAACTATCTAGTGATAATATAAAAGAAGATAGCTATAAACAATAATAATTTGTTTGAACAATTTTTTCTGTTAAACCTCATTAAATATTAACTCAATCCAAGTGAAAAGTGTACAAAAAATTAAAAATTGTAGAAAAAACTGTCACTTCAAGCGTCATTCAAAGATAATATTATTAACAATAATAATAAATTGTTTCAACAATTCGGTTTATTAACATTAAAGAACTGTTTCCTGTCTCTAATTCAAAATCGAATAAAAAGTGGAAAATTGTGATATTGCAAAACTGATATTTTATTTCTATTTTATGGCTAATTTTGAAGAGAAATGTGGAGTTTCGATTAGATTCAGCTAATATTGACGACTCTGAATAAATTTTACAAAAATGTCTTCTTTTTCTTATGGGAAATACCTGTTAAACTGCATCCTATCCTATCCTACCATATCCTATCCATATCCTATCCTATCCCATCCTATCCTATCCTATCCTATCCTATCCTATCCTATCCTATCCTATCCTATCCTATCATATCCTATCCTATCGTATCCTATCCTATCCTATCCTATCCTATCCTATCCTATCCTATCCTATCCTATCCTATCCTATCTTATCCTATCCTATCCTATCCTAACCTATCCTATCCTATCCTATCCTATCCTATCCTATCCGTGAACGTGATAGGGACCAAATTGGGAGGATTGTTGCCCTCCGAAACGAAAAAAAATTCCAATTTATTTTTCGACCACCCAAATGTGATACAATAATTAATTTTCTACATGCAGTATTCCTTCTTGCAGATTAAACAGGCTGTCAATCTCAATACAAAGATAAATAAGAAAGTGAAAATGAACCTAAATAGCTTATCAGGCATTGGATCTTGAACCAAGTTTGAATTCGAAGATGGATAATAAATTCAAGGCTACATTCGGCAATCACGTCGATAAAGATGGAAAATCGAAAACTAGAAATGTATTCCGTTATTATTATTCTACAGTTTCATTATCATTATGATTATTATTATTATTATTATTATTATATAATCTGAAAAAATTGTATGATTAATGAAAAATCCGAAAACGCTTCACTTGGTCTTAATACAAACCAATACCTTGTTCAATAAATAAAATATTCAATACTTAATACGCTATTAATCATTTGGCATGCATTTCCCAACTCCTTATACTTCTTAATAATAAAGTATACATCAAAGTCTTCCAAAAATGCATTGGGAAATTATCATTTTGAACTTTTATGCATATCACCCCAAAATTTGTTTAAATTCACACAAAGAAATGTGTTTAAAAAAAAATGATATCACTCCCGTAAGTCTTTTTTATAGGGTGACAAAAAAACTCCATAAGTTAAAATATGGGTTTTGCGAGTTTTTGGCGCTAATTATGATTTTTTGCGGTATTTTTTTAATACAAACTGTTATTAATATATAAAATAGTACTTTGCACTGATAATTAGATGTTTACATAAATTTAATAAACATTTATTATCGTTTTTAGCAATTATTTATTGGAATAGTTAGAAAGTCGCAGTTTTTCCTAATTTTTCAACTTATTTATTATCTTTTTAATTAGAGCGAGGTTTAGTTGAGTTTAACAGAAATAATCATTTCGACAATTTATTATTATTAATAATAATAGTCTCTTGAAATAATAGAAAAATAAAGTCTTTTCTGAAATATTCGCCTTTTTGTCTACTTAATTAATAGAACTCGATATCAATATCAAATTAATTTTGGTTGAAGGGTCTACTATTAAATTTTTCGGTCGGAATTTATCTCCTTTGAAAATGCAACTATTTTGTTAATAAGTTATCTTTTTGGTTGAAGATTCATTTTTTTTTTGAAAATTTAACTGTTCCATTTTTAGAAAATTTATCTTCTTAGTTGAAAGATTCATGATTTCAGTTAAAAATTCATCTCTTTGGTTGAAAATTCAACTATTTTGTTGAAAATCCTTTTTTGTAAATCGATAATTAATTTTTTCAAACAAAAATATAACTATTCCGTTTTGGTTAAAAATCATCTTTTCGAGTTGAAAATTTATGTATTTAGTTAACAAATCGTATTTTTTGATCGAAAATTAATCTTATTGGTTAAAAATTCCTTTTGTTTTTTGGTTGAAGATTCATAATTTTAGTTGAAAATTTCTATTTTCGGGTCAAACATTCAACTATTTTGTAGAAAGTTTGTATTTTTGGATTTAAAATTGAACAATTCAGTAGAAAATCGTAAGATTAAGCTGAAAATAATTTTTTTTACCAAAATTCATATTTTTTGTAGAAAATTCATCTATTTGGTTAAAAATAAATTAAAATGGAACTAAAACTCAAAATTCTGAAAAATTTAAAGAATCAACAATCGTGTTTGTTTGGTAGAACATAAATTTTCTTCGTGGAAAATTATTCTTATTGGTTAAAAATTTAACTATTTTAAAAAAAATCCTCTCCTTTGGTTGAAATTTCAACTACTTGGTTTAAAGTTGAATTATATACTTCGTTACAAAATTATTGAAAATACAACTGTTAAAAAATCAACTTCTTGGTTAAAGCTGAAGCTAATTTTTAACAAATTAATTTTTTTTTGTTAAAAATATACTTTTTTGATTGAAAATCATATTTTTGGTTGAAAATTCAACCATTTGGTTAAAAGTTGAACTGCTTTGTTAAAAATTAATCATCTTAAGATTGACCTCTTTGGTTGAAAATTTAGTTTTTATGTAGAAAACTAGTTTTTCCGTTGTTGAAAATTAATTTTTAAACTGAAAATTTGAATACTGCATTTTTGGTTGAAAACAAATTTTTTTAGTAAAAAATGAATTTTTTTTGATAATCAAACTTTTTGGGAACAAAATTTTGCTAATTTAGTAATAAAATTAATTTTAGAAAAAAATATAATAATTTCAAAAGATATTTATAAGGTTTAGAAGTTTTGAGAAGATTAAACAATAATTAAAGATTTGAAAAGATTTGAGACAAATTTTTAAACAAATGTAAAATTAAAAAAATTTCTGAGCTTCTTAGGAATTTTCAAAGGTTATAAGAAAATGAAAATTTATTTTTAGGATTCTTAAGATATTAAAACATTTTCAAAGATTTCTGAAGGTCTCCCATAAATGCGGAGGATTTCAAGGAAATTTTTTACATTTTGAAAGATTTTTAAAATTAGAGGAATAATTCGAGCCAGTTCGAAAGATATTCAGGAATCAAAACAGTTTTTGAAAGATTATAAATATTTTTAAACTTTAAAAGATTTGTAAAATACAATAAAATAAGAAAATTCTCTTAAAAATGATCTCGATACTTTTTCCAAATATTTGAACTCTTCGAATAAATTTTTTAATTTTTTCATGAACTTTGGGAAAAATTATATTTATATAATCTTTAAAACAAATAAACTTGAAAAATGAATAGTTATTCGAAATTTTTATTTTGTATTTTACAATATTTTCCTTTTCAAATAATAATTTGATTACAATTTTTTTCTTTCTTGACTGAAAAATCTTTTCCAGATGAAATGCCAATTTTGTTCAAAAAATTTGTCTATTTTTGAAAGTCCTCTTTTGGTCAAAAATGCAACTGGTATATTGAAATATTTAAAAATATTAAAATTTCTTTTCAGCAGAAACTTTATATTTTTATTGAAAAATCAGTATTTTTTGGTCGAACCCAACTGTGTTAGATTTAAAATAAAAATCTATGTTGGTCGAAATATTAAATACATTCTTTGTTACAATTTCACCTCTTGGGTATAAAATGCAATTATTTTGTTAAAAATTAATTTTTCAAACCTAACGATTTTTTTTTAACTCAAATATAAAAGATTTTATTTTTGTTTGAAAATGCATCTTTTTTTAGTCTAAAATTCAAGTTCATGGGTTTTGTTAAAAGTTCATCTGCTTTTGTAAAAAATAAATCCTCTTAGTTAAAAATTTTATTGAAAATTTAACCGTTCGATTGAAAGTCAAACTGGTTTGATAAAATTTTATTTTTTTATTTTGAGTTAAAAATTCATCTTTTCAGTTGAAAACGGAACCATTTTATTGCAAATTTGGGTCTTCTAGTTGAAAATCAATATTTTTAGTGGAAAATTAATTTTGTTGAGCATTATTCTTTTTTGTTAATAATCTTCTTGGTTGAAAATTCTTATTTTTGGTCGAAACTCTAAATCTTTGTTATAAAATTTACTTTTTTGGTCGAAGATGTATCATTTTAGTTGAAAATTCTTGTTTGGTTAAAAATTTAACTATTTTGTTAATAATTCAGGAATCTGATACAACTTTTGTTATTGTCTTGAAACTCGAATTTTTCCTACAATTTTTTGAAAATCCGGCAAAATTAAAAAAATTGCTTCAAAATCTTCCAGTTTCTATTTTCAAAATTTTGTAAAATCTGAAAATATATTTTTTCAAATTATTTAAAAGCAATTCATTTTTAGTTTTCCTAGGAATATCGATAACATTTTTTTATTCTTTTGAAACGTTTCGAAATACTTAGAAATCTTCTAAATTTTGTGTTCAGAATCTTCAAAAATCTACGTTTTGTTTTCAATGTATTGAAATCTTGCCAATTTTTAAATTATTTTCGAATCTTTTCAAAACTTCTAAATATATCTTATACATTGAGAATTACATTTCTGTGTTTAATAATTATTTTGCTTTTTTTTTGACTGAAAATTCAACTATTCCATGTTTGGTTGAAAATTCATTTCGTCGGTTGGAAATTCCTTGACGTGAAATATTTTTGTAAAAATTCATATATTTTATCAAAAATTAATCTTTTCGGTTGAAAATTCAAGGGTTTAGTTAAAAACTCATTTCTTCGGTTGAAGATTCCTTTTATTTGAAAATTCTATTCTTTGGTGACAAATTTAACAATTATGTTGGAAATTTCCTTTTTTGTTAAAAATGATTTTTTTTTACTGAAAATATAGCTATTCTTTTTTTGTTTGAAAATTCAATTCATTGGGTAGACAATGGGTAGTAAATTCAACATTTTGTTGAAAATTCGTCTTTTTTAATAAAAAATTAATCTTCTTTGTTTAAAATTCTACTTGTTCGGTTGTATATAACTATTTTCAATCATTAATAAAAATCTTAATTGATTCTTTGTTGAAAATTGATTTTTTAAACTAAAAATTTTACTATTTTATTGTGGCTTAAAAATGTATATCTTTTGGTGGAAAATTCAATTTTTTGGCCGAAAATTGAAAGTAAATGTAAAATGCTTTTTGGCTTAAAAATTCAACATTTTATTCAAAAAAAACTTCTTTGAGCGAAAACCTTTTTTTCGTTGAAGATTGAACTATTTGGTTGAAAATTAATCTCTTTTGGCAGAAATTTTAACTATGTGGTTACAAGTTGAACTTCTATGTAAAAATCTATTTTTTTGGTTAATGATTCATCATTTAAGTTGAAAGTTCCTCTTTTTGGTTAAAAATTTACCAATTTGTAAACAAATTTGCCTTTTTTAGGAAACAATTAATATTCTTGTTTAAAAATTTATCTTTGTTGGTTAAAATATTGAATACATTCTTCTTTAAAAATTAATTTCTTTGGTTAAGATTGCAAGTATTTTGTTTCAAATTCGATTTTTTGTTAAAAACTAATTTTTCCATATTAAAATTATTTTTTTATTCAACCGAAAATTTAGCTACTTTATTTTTGATTGAAAATGCATATCTTTTTAGTCTTTGGTAAAAGATGATCTCTCTGGTTGAAAATTTCAATTTTTGGTTGAAAGTCAAAATTTTTGGTTTAAAATTTAACTATTTTGTTGAAAATACGGTATTTTTTTGGTCTAAAATATAATTTTCAACTGAAAATGCAACTATTCCATTTTTGGTTGAAAAATTATTTTGTTTTTACATGAAAATTCAAATATTTATCTGATAATTTATGTTTCTTTGTGGAAAAGGCAATATTTTTTCCTAATACGGATCGACAACAAACAACAATTGTTATTGTTATATTAAATTACAATTTTTTCAACGGAGTATTTATGTACAGTTGTTATTGTTAATAAAATCTATTTATAATAATGGTAAATTTTTTTATAGATACAATAATTATAAAATACAGAAATTGATATTATGTTATAATAATGGTTTATAACAATAATAGTTATCAACTTTTAATTGATTTTCAAGCATTGCTGATTCTCCGCTGCCAATTTATCGTACTTCCAGAGAAAAAAATTGTATTGTTATATTCCAAGACCTAAGTTGGATATTAGTTAACCTAAATTGTTTATAACAAATTGGTCAATAATTTATGTGTTGCAAGTATTCCTGAATGGATTTGAAGAATTACGAATTGTATGCAAGTCACTGGTATAAGGAAAAGAAATATTTTCCTTAAAGATACGGTTTTACATATTTACTAAGTTAACACAGGAATTGACATGGTCTGCAATTCTAAAAAAAACAAGTTTCGTAATATCCGGTAATTTTTTCCCTTCTAACTCGTACATGAACTTAAAGTATCATCTCGAATTAAGGGCATGAAAAAAATAAAATTGTGAAAGATAAATAACTAATGAGATAGCGAGAATTAGAAAATAGACTGAAATATTTCGAAAAATATTCATTTGTTGCACATTTATCGAAAATTTTCCCACAAAACATTTATTTCAAGATGAGAATCGTTACCGGCCTCTTATTGGTATTTTTCACGGATCCTGTTGGTATGTTTAACAATATTTATAATTTTTAGTATATTTTCAATTTTAGGAAACAACCGTCGAAAGCTGCCTACTCGGCTAGCGCAAGCGATACTAGAAGTCACTGATGACTTTGAAACATGATAAATCGGTTGCAAGTTGTGGAAAAATTCTGAAATTTGCAGGAAACAATACTTAAAATTTTATCTTTAAATCAGTCCAAAAATACTTCAAAAATCTTCAGGGTTTCTTGAGTTATGACTGAAAATGTCCAAGCATTTAAGCGCCGACAGACAACGGTGACCGATGACTGAAAATCGACGTAGATCTGATTGGACATTTTTAGTTATAATTCGGGAACTTGTGAAGATTTTTAAACTTACCTCAGCTCAAATTAAAGAAAAGATTTCCAAGAAATAGTTCTGTCAATTTCAGATTTTTTCCACAACTCTCTTAACTCATAACACGAGTTGAACTTGGGGTAAAAAATTCGGCAAATTCGCGGACGACTGAAACTCCACGCAGACGCGTTTTGACATTTTCAGTCATATCTCGAGAACCAGTAAATATTTTTATATATTTTTTTTAACTTAAATTAAAGATAAGATGTCTTTCTATGAGATCCACCCCCCCCCCATTATAAAACTTTTTTATAAACTTGGAAGGAAAACATGTATATATATATTTTGTTAATTTATTAAACGTTTAAAAGGTTGTTAAAAAAAACTTACTATGTTTATTTAAACTATTATTCTTCAGTCTATAAATAATCAAAAGTCCTATATATTTATCGCAGGGAAAGTAAGGAGGTGTGAGGGAAGGAGGATGGTAAGGGAAACAAGGAAAAGTAAAGGAGGAAGAAGTGGGGGAGGTGGGATGGGAGGGGTAAGATAGTAGTTTGGGTAAGTGGGATGTGAGGGAAGAGATAATAGATTTGCAAATTGGGAAGAGGGGATTCATGGGTGAAGAGGGGAAGTAGAAGAAAGGAGGGGAACTAAATGTATGAGAAGAGGTGAAAGGAGGTTGGGAAGGGTAAGATAGTAGGGTGATTAAGTGTAATGTGAGAAGAGAGATAGTACAGTGGAAAATTGGGAAGAGGGAAATTATGGGTAAGGAGGTGAAGTAGAGGAAAGTAGGGGAACTAAAGGTATGACAAGAGGCGATAGGAGGATGGGAGGGGTGAGATAGAAGGGTGGGAAATTGGGAAGGAGGGAATTATGGGTACAAAGGGGGAGTATAGGAAAGGAGGGGCATTAAAGGTGGGAGAAGAGGCTAAACGGGGTTGGGAGAGGTGAGGTAGTAGGATGGGTAAGTGGGATGTGAGGGGAGAGATAGTAGGATGGGTAAGTGGGATGTAAGGGGAGAGATAGTAGAGTAGGAAATTGGGAAGAGTGGAATTATGTGTAAAGAGGGGGAGTATAGGAAAGGAGGGGAACTATATGTGGGAGAAGAGGTGAAAGAGGGTTGTAAGGGGTAGGATAGTAGGGTGGATAAGTAGGATGTGAGAAGAGAGATGGTAGAGTGGGAAATTGGGAAGAGGGGAATTATGGGTATAGAGGTGAAGTAGAGGAAAGGAACTAAAGGTGTGACAAGAGGCGATAGGAGGATGGGAGGGGTGAGATATAAGGATGTGTAAGTGGCATGTGAGGGGAGAGATAGTACAGTGGGAAATTGGGAAGAGGGGAATTATGGGTACAGAGGTGAAGTAGAGGAAAGGAGGGAAACTCAAGGTGGGACAAGAGGTGAAAGGGAGATGAAAGGAGTGAGATATCAGGGTGGGTAAGTGGGATGTGAGGGGAGTGATAGTACAAAAGGAAATTCGGAAGAGTAGAATTATGGGTAAAGAGGTGAAGAAGAGGAAGGGAGGGAAACTCAAGGTTGTTCAAGAGGCGAAAGGGGGCATGGGAGGGGTGAGATAGTAGGGTGGATAAGTGGAATGTGAGAAGAGAAATGGTAAAGTGTAAGGGAGGTGTAATAGTGTAAAGAGGTGTAATAGTAGAGTGGAAAAGAGAGTGGAAAAGAGGGGAAGTTAAGATGGGGGAAGAGGAGAAAGGGGATATGAGGGGTGAAATAGTAGTGTAGGGAAGTGGGAAGAGTAGAATCATGGGCGGAGAGAAGAAGTAGTTGAAAGGAGGGGAAGTGCAGGAGGGGAAGTGGAGGAGGGAAAGTAGAGAAGGGAAGGTATGAGAGGGTAAGATTTAAAGTACTGAAATAAAATTTCAATAGAATAATTTTTTGGTTGAGGACTTAGCTATTTTATTGAAATTTCGTTATGGGGTCTCGAAAAAACCCCATAAGTGAAAAAATGGGTTTCGCAAGTTTTTGGCGCAAATTATAATTTTGTTGCGTTCTTTAGAATGCAAATTATTCCAAGTACATAAAATACTACTTTATACTGATAATCACATGTCTACATAAATTTCTTAAACAATTTATTATTGTTTTTAGCAATTTTCTCTTAGAATAAACTTAGAAAGTTGCGATAAACAAAAAATTCACTTTTTGTCAAATTTTTAATTAGAGCGACGTAATACCTAATTGATGTTGACAAAAATAATTGTTTAACAAGTTTATTATTATTGATAATAAAATTTTATTTGAATGATGCTAGAAATTGCGGTTTTTATTCTAAAATACGCAACTTTCCGTCTACTTTTCACATGGAGTGAGTCAATATTTATTTTAATTTAGCAAAAATAATTGAACAAATTACTATTGTTTATAGCTATCTTGTCTTAGATAAGTGCTAGAAAGTTGTGGTTTTTTCTGAAATTTTTTTCAATTTCTAATTAGGGAGAAGTAATAATTAATTCAAGTTAACAAAAATAATTCTCAAAACAATTTATTATTATTGTTTATAATATTCTCTTAGCTCCAAGGTAGAAATTTAAGGTTTTTTCTAAAATTGTTAAATATTTGTCTGATTTTCACTTGGAGTGACTTAATAATTATTTACGTCGAGCAAAAATACTTGTTCAAACAAATTATTGTTGTTCATAACTATCTTCATCAACATGAATGCCAGATAGTTGTGATTTTTTTTTCTGAAAATTTCAACTTTTTGTGCACTTTTCACTTGCTGAGGTGATAATTAATGCAAATTAATAAAAAAAGTTTTTTGAACAATTTATTATTATTTATAACTATGTTCTCTTAGATAAGTGCTGGAAAGTTGCACTTTCTTCTGAAATCTTTAACTTTGCTTTCCCTTTTTAGTTATGAATAAATGATAAAAAAACATCTGAGAGAATCATATTTTAAAAAATCTCTTCAACGAAAAAAAGCAAAAAACATTCATTTAAAAAAGTTAAATACTATTTAAAAAAGTAGTCTTGTGGAAGTTCACTTATTATTTTTTCATAACTTAAAAGTCAAAACAGAACTAAAACCTTTAGATGAAAAAGCAACTTTCTACCATCACTCTAGAAGAAAATAGTTATAAACAATAAAGAATTGTTTAAATAAGCATGTTTGTTGACTTGCATTAATTATTACCCCACTGAGGGAAAAGTGGACAAAAAGTAAAAAATTTCAGAAAAAAAGCCTCAATTATCTGGGATTAACATAGATGCAGATAGTTATAAACAAAAATAATTTGTTTAAACAATTATTTTGGCTGAATTTAATCAATTATTAGGTCTCTCCAAGATAAAAATAGACAAATACTTAAAAATTTAAGAAAAAAACAGCAACTTTCTACCATAAAGCAAGGAGAATATTATTAACAATAATAATAAATTTGACATTCAATTATTTTTGTTAAGATTCATTAGGTATGACGTCGCTCTAATCAATAATTGGATTTATTTTTGCGTGGATTTGAACAAATTTCCGGGCGTTATTCATGAAAATTCGAAAAAAGTAATTTTTGGACAACCTTATTGAGGATTTATGATTTTAGTTGTAAATTTTTCTCTTGCTTCGAAAATTTAACAATTTTGTTCCAAACTCGTTTTTTATGGTCAACAATTAACTTCTGAACTAAAACTGTTCCTTTTCAAATTTTGGCTGATATTATAATTTTTAGTTAAATATTCAACTATTTGCTTGAAAATTCATTTAACTGGATGATAATTTAACTACTTTGTTGAAAATAGGTTTTTTTTATGCACATTGATTTGTTTAATGAAAATTATTACTTTTTTCGTTGACAATTAGTTTTTTTTCCACTTGTTTATTTTAAGTGAAAATTTCTAATTTTTATTTAAAAATTCAGATATTTTGTTAAAAATTCATCATTTTAATTAAAAATTCGTTATCTTTTTTTTAGAAAATTAATTTGGTTAATTGGAAATGTGAGTATTTCATTTTCGTTGAGAATTTAATTTTCAGATTAAGATTAATGTACTTTGTTGAAAATTCGTTTTTTTGTTTGGTTTAAAAATAATTTTTTTCAACTAAAAATTTAACTAATCAATTTTCGAATGTATGATTTTAGTTGAAAGCTCAGTCATTTTATTGATAATTGTTTTTCTCATTATAAACATTGATTTGTTTCATAAAAATTATTTTTTTTTTACTGCATGATTATTTTTTTGCTGAATTAGATCTAAATATTTGCTTCTGACCTTTTTTCCCCGCGAGTCACGTGATGAGAATGCGTTCGTTAAAGCCGAAGAAGCTTTAACAAAAGAGAATTCACAATCACTAAATTTCAGTTTTTTGAATTATAAATGATAATTGAACAATTATTGATTTGGAAAATAATCATGTAAGTTTAAAATATATTTCGAACACAAAATTTATAAGTTTTCTAAGCATTTTGAAAGTTTTTAAATGAATACAAGATTTGTATCGAATTTCCTAGAAAAACTAACAATAATTTTTTCGTTGAAAAATTAATTTTAAAAGAATATTTGATAAGATTTCCAAAATTAAAAAAAAAAGGAATCTAGATGATTTTAGGGTAATTTTTTCACCTTTTGCAGGATTTTAAAAAGATTGTTGGAAGAATTCGAGTTCCAAGATAATAAAATTATTATTATATTCCTGGAAAATTTTTAAATGCTTTTCTTGAACGAATTTTTAAGAGAATATTCAAAAATATTTCGAAACAAATTTTAATGTGTAAATTAATGTTTCTAGCTGAAAATTGCTTGAAATGATATAATTTTGAAATTTTTTTTATTCATTTTTGAATTCATAGCATTGGAAATGATAGTGTGGATTTCTATTTTTCTAAATTATTTCAACTGTACAATGTATAAAAGTTAAACATTTTGCAGCTTAACGGCTTTGATATAAGAAATTTGCAACTGGAAAGTTTAAAAAACTTTCATTTTATACGTGGAAATTATTGAGTGTTTGTATGACAATTTTTTTGAGCAACTTTGAACAACTTTTTGGCTGAGTTAGATCCAAAAATTTGTTTCTGACCTTTTTCCCCCGCGAGATACGTGATGAGAATGTGTTCGTTAAAGCCCGAGGAGCTTTAACAAAAGAGAATTCACAATCACTAAATTTCAGTTATTAATTAATTATTATTGAATGATTTATTAATTATTATTCATTATTTATATATATACATACATATTTATTTGTTATTATACTAAATTTTGGTTGTAATTTACTGTATTTATTTGTAGATTTCTGTGAAAATAGTTCTAGTTTTTTGTACTTTTTTGTAAGTAGGATGTACACAAAAGGGTTAAATTAATTTATTAAGCAATATAATAATTAATTCACTAATTATAGTATTTGTTGTTGCAGAATTGTACCGACTTCAAATATCTCAGCTCACTCATTACGAAGGTACTTCGGGTTTTATTTTCGACATACATCCCGGCGATAAGTATAGAGTAGGTATAGTTGGAAACTACATCATGGGATATGTTAGCCAAGGTGGACGTCTGCATCCATTTTTGGCCTATAATTACTTTACGAAGGAAAACGAACGAGTAAAATTGAACAAAAATCTGAATAAAATAGAACCAATATTGGAGAGAGATAAGGATATCAGAGCTAATTACTTCCACCCCATCTCTAAATCGTCTAGAAACCTAATAGTTGCAGATGCCGAGAGAACCCCGTCACGCAAGCGCAAGCTGGACCAAATAGACTACACTAAGAAAAAAATACCCTCTGCACCGAGAATCGAACGCCCGTACCGCAAGTTTATAAGCCGCACGCCTAAGCCCCTTAGCTACAACGCAGCGCCGAGAACGATGTCATAAATAACGATGGCATTCAACCAACACTTTTGAAGCTTTTATGTATGCAGAAGCGAAACACTTCGTAAAAAATACACTTCAAGTGGGAAGCACGCACTTTTGCGCAGGGTATAATGCGCAGAACTGCGCATTATTCCTTCATCTGTCTATCCACTACTTCTTCTTTTTCGTTGGACCGTAGAGCCTGTTGACGAAAGCCAACGACAGCGCCACCAATTCAGAAGAAATTTGAATTTGAATGATTAACCTGAAATCTTATGGCAAATAATTAATCTTAAACCGTAGCACAACACTTTTGATTAAAATGAATTGATATTCACTGCTCTTTTTCATCAAGATTGCTCCAATGATTCCAAAATACTACTTCGCGATATATTTGCGTGTCAGATGGCGCTGTTGTCAATGTCAAAGACTCATTCGATCATACGAAAGAATCCAGTCAGTCCCATCGGCTTCAGTTGGCTTACATTCAAGTCCCACTGTTCGTCGACGTGAGCTCGCCATCGTGTTCAATCGCTATATTTGTGCTTCCCACTTCGCGTGAACTAACGCAACGTCATGACGCACTGGCACAGGTTGGCCGTTAGGGTACAGCGCCTTACCGCAACCCTCCTCGTTTGTCACGCCTGACTGAGCACCGGATTCCCTCCACAGCTCCTCTCACCCATCCCCGTGACGCGGTGTTAATTATCGGAAACACTAAATCGAGGATCATTAAATCGAGGTTTGACTATACTTAAATGATTTAAAATTAAATCAATATTTAGGAAATATTCTGTGTATTCAAAATCTTCAAGGCTTTTTTAAATACAATTATAAAAAGGCATACTAACATTAATGTTATTTTGAAAAGGAATTTCGTTATAGTTGAAATTAGTAAATATAAACAATTATTTGGGGAATGAAAATTAAGTAGAGGATTATTAAATGTTAATTTTTCGATAACAATAATTCACATTAAACATTGTTACTAAATGAATAATTTACTGAATTTATTCTAATCATTTTTATTTTGTATGTTGACTTTAATATTTACTCAGATTATTTATTCAATAATTACTTGTATAAAATTAATAAAATTCAACTTCTTACAATTATTCCTTACATAATTATTTATATTTTCTATTTTCGCGTATTTTATTTATATTAATATTTAGTTTAATACTGATAAATTATTAACATACTTATTTATTTTATTTATGAAAAACTGCGCAGTTTTAACAATTGTCTCATTTTGATTTACTACTCCAATTGTTTACAAAAACTATAACTTTAAAGATGCCTTCTTATTTCAAAATTAAATTAGTTAACAGAATGTATTTATTATTATATTATTATTGTACCATTATCATTATAAGATCTAAAAAATTAGCTAAATCTGTGAATTATTTATAAAGATTTTAAAAAGTTTTCGACATTTTGAAAAGTTCAGAAAATAAATTAAATCTTAATAATATTTTCAAAAAAATATTAATAAAATGTAAATTTTGAAAGATTTCGAAAAAAAATTAGAAGCTCGTTAAGAATTTTGAAAGATTTCAAGAGAATTAAAAATTTTTCTAAGATTCCTGAGCCAAATGATTTTTTATTTCGAAAAATTATTTTGTGAAGAAAATTCAAAAATATTCTAAAACATTTCAAAAGATTGCTGAAAATATCTAAAAAAAATCTGAAAGATTTTGAGGCAATTTTTTTAATTTTGAACGATTTTTTACACATTTTAGGGAAAATTAAAATCATTTTAAAAGATAAGTAAAAGTTTTAAAAAAATTTGCAAAATAATTTACGATTTTGAAAGACTTTAAAAAATTCAAAAAATGTAGATTCTTGAAGATTTTGAGTACAAAATTTAGAAGCTTTTTAAGAATTTTGAAAGATTTCTAGAAAATCAAATCTTTTTCAAATTACTAGGAAATTTTCAAATAATTTTTTATTCAGTAACATTAATTTAAAGAGAATATTTAAAAAGATTTTTTTAAATGTCAGAAAGTTGTATTAGTTTCAAAATATGTTTCATACATTTTATGAAGAATTAGAGTCATTTAAAAAGACCAGTACAAGTTTAAAGAAATTCTTGCAAAATAATTCAAAATTTGAGAAAATTTCAAAAAATTGAAAAAAAAATGTAAATTTTTGAAGATTTTGAATTAAGAATTAAAATTCTTTTGAAGAATTTTGAAAGATTTCTAGAGAATCAAATTATTTTTCTAAGATTCGTAGGAAAATTAAAAATATTCTTTCATGTGACAACATTAATTTCAAAAAAAATATTCAAAAAAATTTGTTGAGTTCTCAAAAAATGATCTGGAAAATTTTAAGGTAATTTTTCCTGAAAATTCATAAAACACTTTTAAATTTCTTTTAACGAATCCTTAAAAATAAAAAATTTCTTGGAAAAGTCATGTATTTTGTTAAGAATTAAACTTTTTGGTTAAAACCTCATTTCTTCGGTTGAAAATTTAACTATGAGGTTGAATATTTCTTTAAATATTCAAAATTTGGTTCAAATTTCATGTATTTTGCTAAAAAGTAGTATTTTTTGTAGAAAATTCATCTTTTGTGTTGAAAATGTAACTATTTTCATACAAAATAATTTTTTGTTTTGAAGATTCATTATTTTAGTTAAAAATTCAGTTCTTTGGTTAAAAATTAAAAATTTGATTGGAAATAAGTTTTCAAAAATTCGTCTTTTTGCTCTAAAACTCAACATTTTGGATGAGATTTTTTTTCTCTAGTGACTGAAAAATCTTTCTTGGTTGAAAACTGAGCCCTTTTGTTGAAAATTCTTCTTTTTGGATTAAAAATTAGTGTATTGAAAATTTGTATTCTTTAGTTTAGTTCAACAATATTTTGTTGTAATGAAAATACTTTTTGTCAATTCGATTGAAAATTTAATTATTTTGTTTAAAAATTCCCTTTTTCCTATTTAAAAATTACGTATTTTAACTGATAATGTTATTATCACTATTCTCGTTGAAATTCGACAATTTTTTTGAAAATTGATCTTTTTTTGGTAGAAATTTTAATTACTTGGTTAAAATTTGAACTCCTTAATGAAAAATTTACTTTCTTAGTAGAAGATTCATCATGTAAGTTGTAAATTCATCTTCCTGGTTTTAAATCGAACAATTATTACAAAAAATCTTCTTTTTTGGTATAAAAAATTAGTCGTTGTTGTTTAAAAATTCATGCCTTTTAGTAGAAATTTAATTTAATTTTGGGTAAAAATGGAAATTTTTGGTGGAAAATAAATCTGTTTTTGTTAAGGATTTAACAAGATTCTTAAGAATTCATCTATTTTGCTTGAATTGAACTTTTTTTATTTAAAACTGCATTTTTTTAAATATCAACAGTTACATTTTTCTTTGAGAATAATTTTTTCGTTTGTTCAAACATTGTTTCTTGTTCCAAAATAGCCGAAATCTGGAATTTTGTATAAAAATTGTTCAAACAATAAATAATTCTTATCAAAATGCAATGCAAGCAAAGAGTCATCGTGAATAAATATTTAGTTGTTTTGTAAGAAAATTAATCTTTTTCATTGAAACATATCCAAACTGAATTTGTTTATAATAATTGGTTAAGCAATTGCCAAATAGCATCTATGTAAAATTATTCGTGATGAAATATTAATTTTTCTCACATTTTATACCAAAAGTCTGGATTCCAATGAGCTGGTTTAATTGCCATTCTTGAAAAATAACTTTTTTATTAATTTTTTTATAACATAAGAATGTTTTTTTTCTAATTATTCTAAATTCCGGAATATTATTCCAGATAGTTTTAGAATAGATGTGAGATCATTTTCTGAAAATAATTGTACAGATCGAATGATAACATAATGATAATTTACTTAGTCAATCTCTTTTAACTGACGTAGCGTGTTATTTTACAATAACAAGTTTCGCAATATTCAGTCATTTTTTCCGTCTAAATTGTAAATAAAAACCTTATAAATCTCAAACATTTTTAGTAAGGTATCGTCTGGAAAAAATAGAATTGTGAAATTCAAATAAAAAATGAGATAGCGCCTAATGTAAAATACACTGATGACACATTTGAAATAATATTCTTTTTATTCGAAAGTTCATCTCCTATTTTATTAAAAATTCGTCTTTTTTATCCGAAATTCAACTTCTGGATTGAAAGTTGAACGACTTTATTGAAAATTAATATTATTCATCGTATTTTTGATAGAAAATTAAACATTCTGGTGAAAAACGCAAATTTTTGGTTAAAAATTTATGAAAATTATTAGAAATTACCTTTTTTGTTGAACATTTATATTTTTGGGTTAAAAATTCATCATTTTAGTTGAAAATTAATCCGTGGATGAAAATTCAACTATTTTAATGCAAATTTGTCTTTTTTGGTTTGAAAATGAATTATTTGATACAAAGTTAAATTACTTTGTTGAAATTTAATATTATTCTCTGATTCCCATTCATCAATTTAGTTGAAAATTCCTTTCTATGTTTGAAAATTTAATGAATTTTTTCAAAATTCGTCTTTTTTGATAGAAAATTAATCTTTTTGGTTATAAATGCAACTTTTTGGTTGAAAATTTATGGAAATTATTGAAAATCACCTTTTTTGTTGAAAATTCATATTTTTGGGTTAAAAATTCATCATGTTTTTTGAAAATTAATCCGTGAATGAAAATTCAACTAATTTAATGTAAATTCGTCTTTATTGGTTTGAAATGCAACTACTGGATTAAGAGTTGAACTACTTTTTTGAAAATTTAATATTATTCTCTGATTCCCATTCATCATTTTAGTTGAAAATTCAATTCAATTATTGAAAATGTATGCATCTTTTTTTAAATTCGTCGTTTTTGGTAGAAAATTAAACTTTATGGTTATAAATGCAACTTTTTGATGAAAAATTTATTAAAATTAATAAAAATCGCCTTTTTTGTTGAAAATTCATATTTTTGGGTCAAAAATATATAATTTTAGTTGAAAATTCCTTTCAATTATTGAAATTTTTTTAATTTTTTTCAAAATTCGTCTTTTTAATAGAAAATTGAACTTTCTTGTTATAAATGTAACTTTTTGGTTGAAAATTTATGGACATTATTGAAAATCACCTTTTTTGTTGAAAATTTATATTTTTGTGTTCACAATTCATCATTTTAGTTGAAAATTAATCCATGGATGAAAATTCAACTATTTTAATGCAAATTCGTCTTTTTTGGTTTGAAATTCAACTACTTCATTCAAAGTTGAACTACTTTGTTAAAAATTTAATATTATTCTCTGATTTCCATTTATCATTTTAATTTAAAATTCATTTCAATTACTGAAAATTTATGAATTTTTTTCAAAATTCGTGTTTTTTGGTAGAATACTAAACTTTCTTCTTACAAATGCAACTTTTTTGTTAAAAAATTTATGAAAATTATTGAAAATCGCCTTTTTTGTTGAAAATAAATATTTTTGGGTTAAAAATTCATCATTTTAGTTGAAAATTCCTTTCTATGATTGAAAAATGTATTTTGTTCAAAATTTGTCTTTTTTATAGAAAATTAAACATCCTGGTGATAAATGCAACTTTTTTGTTGAAAATTCATATTTTTGGGTCCAAAATGCATCATTTTAGTTGAAAATTCCTTTCAGTTATTGAAAATTTATTAATTTTTTTTCAAAATTCGTCTTTTTTATAGAAAATTAAGCTTGTTATAAGTAAAAATTTGTTGTTGAAAATTTATGAAAATTATTTAAAATTACCTTTTTTGTTGAAAATTCATATTTTTGCGTTAAAAATTCACAATTTTAGTTGAAAATTAATGCGTGGATGAAAATTCAACTATTTTAATAACAAAAATTGGTCTTTTTTGGTTTGAAATTCAACTACTTCAAAGTTGAACTACTTTGTTAAAAATTTAATATTATTCTCTGATTCTAACTCATCATTTTAGTTAAAAATTAATTTCAATGATTGAAAATTTATGATTTTTTTTTAAATTTGTCGTTTTGGGTAGAAAATTGAACTGTCTGGTTATAAATGCAACTTTTTGGTTGAAAATTTATAAATTTTATTCAAAATTCGTCTTTTTTGGTAGAAAATTAAACTTTCTGGTTATAAATGCAACTTTTTGTTGAAAATTTATGATTTTTTTCAAAATGCGTCTTTTTTTGGTACAAAATTCAACTAATACTTTATTCAAACTTGAACTGCTTTGTAGACAATAATTATTCTTTCCATATTTCCATTCATCATTTGAATTGAAAATTCCTCTCTTTGGTTGAAAATTTATGTACTTGGTTCAAAATTCGTTTTTTTTCTGTAGAAAATTAAATTTCTTGTTAAAAAAATTCGTCTTCTTTGGTATAAAATTAATTTCCTTTGATGAAATTTAATTAAATTATTTGAGTTCAAAATTAATCAATTATTAATTAATATTAATTAATCATTAAAATAAAAAAATTAATCATTTTAGTTGAAAATTCCTTTTTTTGTGTAAACAATTTATGTTTTTGGTTTAAAAATCGTCTTTTTGGTAGAAAATGAATCTTCTTGGATGAAAATTAATTAAATTATTTTCTTGAAAGTTAATTTTTTTTGTTAAAAATTCATATTTTGGGTTACAAAAATTCATCATTTCAGCTAAAAATTAATCTCTTTGGTTGAGGATTACTTCTAGAAAATTCAAATTTTTGGTAGGAAATTAATATTTTCATTAAAAATATTGTTTTTTGATTATTATGTTTAAAATTAACTTTTTTGTTGAAATTTTATAATTTTGGGTTAACAATTCATTCTGTTCGTTGGAAATTAACTTCTTTGGTTAA